>JACXGK010002039.1:9341-59764 GCA_016801125.1 Novumbra hubbsi | reverse complement strand
TGTCTGTTTCTCTGTCTATCTGTCTGTTTCTCTGTCTATCTGTATGTTTTTCTGTCAATCTGTCTGTCTATCTCTAGTCTTGTTTATCTAATATAAAATGCTCTTGAGAAGCTGCACATGAGAGATTACCCTCTGCACAGCAAGGCAACTTAATTGGCGCGTCCCTCCAGAGAGTTTGTTGTGTGATGTCAGTCCTCTTCCGCCTCAGGGAACCAGAGTTGATGCTGCTGGACATGCAGTCGGTGCCCGCGGGGCAGGAGGGCTGGCTGGCTTTCGACGTGACCTCGGCCAGCAACCGCTGGCTCCTGCACCCCCGCAGCAACATGGGCATCCGGCTGTACGTGGAGACGGAGGAAGGTAAGTCCTGGGATGCATGCAGACATGGAGGGTTTTTCCCCCACATGGGGTGTTTCTCGCTTGTAATGGATTTTAATAAGGCAGAGCTAAGTTATCTTGTGATAAAACACTGTTACCTGTGCGGCAATTGTTGTGTTATAAAGTACCTTACATATTATTTCATAACAGGCATGTGTTATACAGTGTACAAGTATGTAGGCCTACATTCATGCTAAATGTTACACTAGTATTACATAGTCTGCCAATACAATATGCACTTAATAGTAAAATCCCCAAAATGGGTTGATCTTTTGTAACTCAGTGGGAATTGCTTCAATAACTAAACACACTGTACAATCACGCCTTTCAAGACCAATGAGGGCTCGTCTTCCGAAGGATGTAATCTCAGCCTTGCACTTGCAATTCTGATATTTCTTCCGCTGTTCAACGACCTAAATGGAAAATGTCACACTTAAAGCAAAATAAAGTATATGTATAGAGTTAGGAAAGTAAAATAAAATAATGTAAACTGTAACTGCAAGGCATTTCATGAATATGGGGTGATGAAAAGACGTTTTGCTTAATTCAGTGTAGGATCTTGGTATCTCTAGTACAAATAAGTCTTGAGGCATCTGATAACTGCTGTTTTTAAAAAACAAATGTGTGGCGTTTGAGAGTTTCTACATGACAACCCCATATAAACTGTAACCTGGCCCTTCTGGACCTCAAGGAGTTCCAGGCAATAGAAGTATACAGGAGACAATGATGCAGACGAGTATTTGCATTATTAAATAAATGCTGCTGCTTGATAGATTATATTTAGACGTTTTAACACAGAAACTGAAAAAAGGCCATGTATAACACATTCCCATAATCCAACATACAAGTGTCTTGCACACTAACCCTGCTGAGCGTTTTCTCCCAAACACCGCTGTTGTTCCTGCCTATTTTGTTGTCCATAAAAAACAAGTGGAAGAAGGCTTTAAAGGTTCACGTTCTAGACCATGTCCTATGTTCCCTCACTGTCACCAATCCTCTCAAGAGTTGCCTGGAGTACCTTGACTAGGGTCACGCTTAATCTGGCCATGGGTTCTGTGAAGACTGTCGCTAGTAGAATCAGGCAAACCGTCGGGGGCACATTGCTGGCACTTGGGAAGAGGATGGTGACGACAGTCACGGGTAAGCCCCACCTGATGACCCAGGTACCGGAGTGGGACACGTGCCGCTGCCAAGTCACTGATTTCTCTATTCGGGCTGTTCGGCTCGGCAATCAATGCGAGTTGGGAATAAAGAAAGGGGATTTGTTGGTTCAGAGGTTGCCATTGGGGACGTCACCAGTGGATCGTGGACATGATGTAATAATGTCTACAGGAGCGGGGCCTGTATATCTCCACCTGGGATTTATGCTTGGCTTCGATGATGGCGTGAGAACAGAAGATGCAACCCCAGAGGCACATCCCCCAGGCGGAGGGTTTTTCTCACCCTGGTGTGCCCATGGGCTTCTGTGTGGGCACTCCCTTGGAACAATTGGAGTCTATGCATATTGGGGTTCAACCCACATATTGAATCCCATTCCCGGAAAGGGGGATTGAGGTACAATGGGGCTCATGGCACAATGAAGAACGATCCTGAATCTGATAATAATGGCCGAGCCATGTTTCCATCACCTGGAATGCAGAGGTTCCGACAGGTTTGAGGCGCAATCATTATCATGTTTTTCAATGATAGTAACAGTAGTGATGGTACATCTTTTGTTCCCCTCCAGACTGTCTCTAAAACACGCATTGTTTCCCCTTATCAGATCGGTCACTATCGGCTGGATGGGTTGGCTTGGTGGGCCGTAGGGGCCCCCGGTCAAAACAGCCCTTCATGGTCACCTTCTTCAGGGCCAGCCAGGCCCCCTGTCGCCCCCCACGTGCCGCGAAACCCAACCTCCGTAAGAAAAAGCCCAAATACGACCTGCCCTTGCCCAGTATACATGGTGAGGTTCTACAAGGTCAGGGGACAACAGCATTTTTTTGTCTTCTTAAGATTGTTATACAGTGGGGCAAAAAAGTATTTAGTCAACCACCAATTTTGCAAGTTCTCCCACTGAATAAGATGAGAGAGGCTTGTAATCTTCATCATATGTACACTTCAACTATGACAGACAAAATGAGAAAAAAAATCCAGAAACTCACATTGTACGATATTTTATGAATTTAATTGCAAATTATGATGGAAAATAAGTATTTGGTCAATAACAAAAGTTTATCTCAATACTTTGTTGTATACCCTTTGTTGGCAATGACAGAGGTCAAACATTTTCTGTAAGTCTTCACAAGGTTGTCACACACTGTTGCTGGTATTTTGGCCCATTCCTCCATGCAGATCTCCTCTAGAGCAGTTATGTTTTGGGGCTGTTGCTGGGCAACACAGACTTTCAACTCCCTCCAAAAAATGTCTATGGGGTTGAGATCTGGAGACTGGCTAGGCCACTCCAGGGCCCTGAAATGCTTCTTACAAAGCCACTCCTTTGTTGCCTGGGCGGTGTGTTTGGGATCATTGTCATGCTGAAAGACCCAGCCACGTTTCATCTTCAATGCCCTAGCTGATGGAAGGAGGTTTTCACTCAAAATCTCATGATACATGGCCCCATTCATCCTTTCCTTAACACAGATCAATCGTCCTGGTCCCTTTGCAGAAAAACAGCCCCAAAGCATGATGTTTCCACCCACATGCTTCACAGTAGGTATGGTGTTTTTTTGGATGCAACTCAGCATTCTTTGTCCTCCAAACACGACGAGTTGAGTTTTTACCAAAAAGTTATTTTTTGGTTTCATCTGACCATATGACATTCTCCCAATCTTCTTCTGGATCATCCAAATGCTCTCTAGCAAATTTCAGACGGGCCTGGACATGTACTGGCTTCAGCAGGGGGACATGTCTGGCACTGCAGGATTTGAGTCCCTGGCAGCGTTGTGTGTTACTGATGGTAGGCTTTGTTACTTTGGTCCCAGCTCTCTGCAGGTCATTCACTAGGTCCCCCCGTGTGGTTCTATGATTTTTGCTCACCGTTCTTGTGATCATTTTGACCCCACGGGGTGAGATCTTGCGTGGAGCCCCAGATCGAGGGAGGTTATCAGTGGTCTTGTATGTCTTGCATTTCCTAATAATTGCTCCCACAGTTGATTTCTTCACACCAAGCTGCTATTGCAGATTCAGTCTTCCCAGCCTGTTGCAGGTCTACAATTTCGTTTCTGGTGTCCTTTGACAGCTCTTTGGTCTTGGCCATAGTGGAGTTTGGAGTGTGACTGAGGTTGAGGTTGTGGACAGGTGTCTTTTATACTGATAACAAGTTCCAACAGGTGCCATTAATACAGGTGACGAGTGGAGGACAGAGGAGCCTCTTAAAGGAGAAGTTACAGGTCTGTGAGAGCCAGAAATCTTGCTTGTTTGTAGGTGACCAAATACTTATTTTTGACCAGAATTTGCAAAAAAATTGATTAAAAATCCTACAATGTGATTTTCTGGATTTTTGTTCTCATTTTGTCTGTCATAGTGAAGTGTACCTGTGAAGAAAATTACAGGCCTCTCATCTTTTTCAGTGGGAGAACTTGCACAATTAGTGGCTGACTAAATACTTTTTTGCCCCACTGTACAGTGTATTTGGAAGGATTCCGATCCCTTAGTTTTCCTCACGTATTTCTTACATTACAGCCTTATTCTAAAATGGATTTTAAAAAGTACTTCATGAATCTACAACACAATACCCCATAACGACCAAGCAAAATAAGGTTTTCAGATGTTTTTGCAAATGTGTATGAAACACCCTAGAAAAATCACTGTGAGGTATTGTGTGCAGTTGAGGGATGATGAACAAAGTAATCTATTTTAGAATATGGCTTTAGAAAACAACAAATGGAAACCATACTTTCCAAATGCACTGGGTGTTTAAAGGGCTTTTTCACCCAAATTACAATGTCAGTTGTTTAAAATGTTGTTTACATTTCTCATCAACTTAGTTTTTTTTATCTGCTTCTATAAAATAAGGACTGTGTTTCCCTTTCAGATCACAGCCACACCAACAGTGGGCGTCAGGCATGTAAGAGACATGAGTTATATGTGAGCTTCAATGACTTGGGCTGGAAGGCAAGTTTCTGTCTTCCTAACGTTCTACTAAACAGACATTATACTATGCTAACACAGTACCAACTTCTTCCTGTTTCTCAAAATTAGCAGAGCACCATTGTATTAATAGTGTGTGCCAGTGTGTGGCAGGTTTTTGATGCGTCTCTCATAGTTGTTTTTCTCTTATTCGTCTTTATTAGGACTGGGTGCTGGCTCCAACAGGTTACTCTGCCTTCTACTGTGACGGAGAATGCCTCTACCCTCTAGGTTCCTGCATGAATGCCACTAATCACGCTATGATCCAACTAGTGGTCAGTATGCACAACCACACCGTCACTACACTCTCTATCGCTGACAGAATTGGTTTCAGTGGGAAAGATGGCTTGTCATTTAAACTGAAATACTCAAGTTGCCTCAGTCTACAATTTCAGACTCTTGTAGAGTACAGATGGTGAGAAAATATATTCAAGAGTGACGCAACGGTGCCCTCTAGTGGTGGTACTATGTACAGGCAATAATGCAGAATTAGCCTTAATGCAAATATAATACAAACCTTTTTTTTTTTATATAAATAAATGAAGACAGAAACAAATTCAGTTGAACAGCTAAACATTTTTAGATTTGAAAGTTCTGTGTGAAGTTTTTCTCATATCTAACCCTTGTAGGACTTTAACCTACAACTCTATTTGCTAGTGCCAACTGAACTACTACATGTTGATTAGTAAGGTCAAAAGGCCATATTTAAAATGTCTTAGCTTGTTTGCTGGTAGACGGAATACTCTTAAGTTATTTTGGAAAGTCAGGAGTACTAGTGTAGATTTTAGATCTGTGCACTAATAGCGTATTAGAACACATGATTAAACACATTGTTTGACAGAGTTTTAGTGGGAACTTCACCCCGTGAGGAACGTTCTGCACGAGAACACCGTTTTTTTTAGGACATTAACATAACCGTTGACTGTTATAAAGTACATTATTATTCTGATCGACCTCTTCCCATGGCAGGTTCACCTTCTGAAGCCGGACGAGGTTCCCAAAGCGTGCTGCGCACCCACTAAGCTCAGTCCCATCTCTGTGCTCTTCTACGATGACAACAACAACGTGATCCTTAAGAAACATCGCAACATGGTGGTCAAGAACTGTGGATGCCTGTGAGACCCATTTAGTCCACATCCATCTGTATACAGTTGACTACCACTGTTCCAAAAAACAGTGAATGAGCACCTACATAAATGCTTAATTGCTAATCCTCACATCATAATCATACTAATCTTGATTTACCAGAGCATTCACATATACATATACAGCATCTCAAATTATTACATCAGCTATTGATGTCATATAGTTGGTGTATTTAAGAATATGAACTATATATCGCATATTATAATTGCAATTCTAAAATATTTCTATTTGTACAGCTTTTTTTCATGCCATCAAGCTCTTTGAAAGGTACAACAAGCTTAAATTGAAAAGACTAATGCAATCATTTTTGGATTACTTTAATTACACTTCTAATCAGTACAAGTTAGAAGCAATGGAACATTTCAAGTAATATATGTTCTGCCTTTAAGCATACAAAGGATCCAATAAACAGGAATAAGTTGTTGTAAAGACATTTCTGGAGGACTGTTTACTGTTATATTTGTAATAAAAAAAACTAAAATATTTATTGAGGAGGTTGTTTTATTTAATGCAAAATCCAGTGAACACAGACCTCCAGAAACTGGTCAGCATTCCTATCTTACAGTGTTAATCCTGTCCAGATAATTAGCACTGTAGTATATTGGAAATACATTTGTTTGGCATCATTAGACTCAATGGCTTTCAACTTGCATTCAAAGTCCAGATTCTTTGTAATCATTAGGCATCTTTATTTTCTCCTGCAATATGTATTCACAACTTTTCTTCAATGTGCATCCAACGGGCAGAGGAATGTTTTTAAATATATTGCTCAGTTTATTTAAAATGGTAAAAAGCAAAAAAAACCTTGTAACAACATGGACCCCTGGAAACTTAAAAGTGATCTTTGCATACCCACCCACCGAGATGAAAACAACTATGAGATTTGGCATTGGTTTTAACCAGGGCCACATACAGGCAGGACAAGCCTTGGTCTCGGGCTGCTATCAAATCCCTTCTATCATGACACCAGTCTCATAGAAAGCTGAAATGATCAAGAGGATTTTGCACGAAAGTGAATGGCGTGACATACAGGGGATGCAGTTTGGAACAGTTAACACCACAACACTCTTTGAAAATTGAACTGGATGTTAGTGAAACAAGATGACATGTAAAGGTAGCAGCTTAGGGGAAAGGTATTGCAGACAGGGTGAGTTAAGGGAACAACAGGCATGGAAAGTATCTGGTATAAAGAATATGGTGGTGGCTGGTAGAATAAATATTAGGAATGAAATGGGGGTGCTGGTGGGCTTGTCCCCCAACTCCTGGCGTGTTAGGTCATGTAACAAATACCCCCCCCCCCCCAAACATGTCCAGGAGGTTTCAGTGTTTTGTCCCTTGATGATGCCTTTTAGTCAGTCAAAGCGCTTTAATCGTGGTCACCTGTGAATCACAAATAAAAGGTGATGAATTAATACCTTTCCACATACTGAGCCATAGACAATATGACTGAAGTGAAGGGCAACAGTTTGCTGCTAACAGCGAGTTTAAATTATAAGTGAATCTAACCGCAGCTGTAGGTAGGTTTGAGTGTGTGGTCCTTTTAGGCCTCAACATCAACCAGCTCTGGGGGCATTGGGGACTTTGGGTGCTTGCTTTCAAAATGCTGTTTGAAAGTCTTCGGGTCCGGCATCTGTGTCTGTAAGGGGTCAAAAACCAGATTATTTACAACCGGAGTTGACCAAAAATGAAAGCAATATGGCATAGACATGTCTACAATTACCTAAACATATATAGAGAACATGAGTAACGGCTCATACAGTACCAGACAGTAGTACTCACCCGACAGACGGGACAGGTGTGGACCAGTGCTGCCTTGGCTGCAGTTTTCTGATCCGCTGCTGCTCCCTTCTTCTTGGCAGCAGCCGCTTTGGCGTTCTTTTGCTGGGATTGAATCTTCTGTTGCCCGCGAGCCATAGCCTACTCGACAGAAGCAGAGACTTACAATTCTAATGAGCCGTTGATATTATATCTCATCCGTCTAAGATGTGATGACCCAGACGACGTTTAGCTGACTGATTATAGACAAAAAGTCGTACGTTTATATATCAAGAGGCTAGGTAGCTCTGTCCTAGTTATGCTGTACTGTCTTATAACAACACTCGTTTGTTGATGTCTAAACAAGCTAATGAGGTGGTGTGACTAAAGTTGAGGGGCCATGCTTATTCTCTTTTCCGAGAAAAATATGATAAACAGGACATTCCAGTTACTAATGTTAGCTGACAGGTGAGGTTACTCTATGTAAGTTGCCTTAGTTAGCTGGTTTGGCTGGCAAAGATAGCATTAGCCAGCAGGTAACTAAGACTTATTCGCAATGGTAATTCGGTGTTGTTTATTCATAACTGTAAATCATATCAGATGAGCCCTGAAAAAAAATTATACATATTTACATGCAGCTAGTTCTACAAAAGAATGGCCAAACAAACATTACACTAGACAGCCATTTCACGTGTGCCCTTAGCTAGAAATTAGCATGCTATTTTAGCTCTTATTTTAAACTTATTCAAAACTGAATTGACAAACAAAAATATACATAACCAAAGTGTTTAGATGACTATATTCGATATACGTGCTATTCAACCGGATCATTTAAACGCGTTAAAAAAAAAAAAATACATACCTTCGCGTTTCGCCCTTCTTCGTTCTCTTCGGGTGTTGTACCAGAAACTAACTCGGTTGATGGCTTGAAGGCATCTAGAATAGATCAAAACTTTGCAGCGCCGACTTGTGGCGTGGGTGTTCATACAACTTCTTATTGCACACACACCACTAGGCGGGGTAGTTTCCAGTCACATCAATGCATGATTTAATGACATTCAGTCACAGAAAACCAGGTCACGATATAGTACAGCCGTGGACAAAAGCTTTGAGAATGACACAAATATACATTTTCACAAAGTCTGCTGCCTCATTTTTTATAATGGCATTTTGCATATACTCCAGAATGTCATGAAGAGTGATCAGATGAATTGCAAGAGGGACTTTGCCATGAAAATTAACCGCATTTTCAAAACATCTACATTTTGGGTAGATAGCCAGGAATCCCCCAGACCTTAATCCCATTGAGAACTTGTGGTCAATCCTCAAGAGGCAGTTGGACAAGCAAAAACCCACAAATTCTGACAAACTCCAAGCATTGATTATACAAGAATGGACTGCCATCAGTCAGGTTGTGGCCCAGAAGTAAATTGACAGCATGCCAGGGCGAAATGCAGAAGTCTTGAAGAAAAAGGGTCAACACTGCAAAGATTGACACTTTGCATGTATTTAATGTAATTCTCAATAATAGCCTTTGACACTTATGAAATGCTTGTAATTAAGTTGGGGAGCCCCCCCCCCCACATAATGTAATCTCATATATATATTTATTTATTTATTATTATAGCCACCCTAACTCCTCTAACAGTTATTGCACTACGTAGACATGACTGGTATCAAAATGTGTGCCTCGTTTCCGATTGTGTTGCTATTGTTTTGTGGAAAGGTTTGTTGTATGGTTTAGGAAATATTCACGTTTTTGTGGCAAAAAACATAGCCGGTTAGGGTAGCAACCGGCTGAAGGCTAGCTAGCCTCACTGAACGCTGGTTGCCTAGCAACTTATGTAAGCAAACTTTCCAGAATGAGGCCATGCAAATGGCTGCCGTTTCTGAAGTATGTCACACCCCTGAATTACAGATAGTCAATTGAAGTTGCTAGCAGCATTTTTGAAGACACACCATTTTTGCAAGCCTCACTAGATTGATTTCGCTATACCGAACGTATTAGACTAACTATCTGGAGAATTACGAAATGTCTTGAATTAACATTTTTCTATCACGTTGTTGTGCAGAGACTAGTTTTTTCGTCTTTGTTAGCAGATCACTTGGTGCGTTAAATTTAATTGTGAGGTTGATATCTGGAAGTGGCGCTAGCGGGCCAATGCTAACTTTACCCCATGTTAATAGATGTCAATTGTGCAGTTTAAGCTAATTGCTAGCGATCTTTTCCAAGATTCAAAGTATAATGTTATAATTAATAAAAACAATCTTTGTACTGAAATTACTTATGAAGACTCAATGAGACATTTAGTTGCACTATGCTACCGCCATGTAAAGTATGATGCCATTTCATGGTTCCTCTTTGAACGAAAAGCAACATGTGGCCAAGTAAGATGTTTTGTTGCTGTCAATGCTAATTGATACTTGTATTTCAATAATCACTTCTAGTGGTAAAAAATGTGTATCCATATGATTTAAAAATGCCATTGTTGTAGTTCACAACAAGTGTAATATTTTATGCTTATCTTCTGCTGTTGGGTAGTTAATCCATGAATCGAATTTAAGTTTTGGCCTGTTCATTCTATGCACAGGTCAGGTTTTTATATTGGGATGGACCCGTTTTATGGCAAGCCTACCCATGAAGACTATCTAGATAGTTAACACAAACAACAGAAAAAGTATTACTAAAGTGCTTGATTCTCGGGCCCTATAGACCAGAGACCAAGTGCGTAATCTTGGTGTTCTAATAGACTCTGACCTCACGTTCTCCAGTCAAATCTAAACGGTCACCAAAACAGCATTCTATCTTCTTAAAACTATAGCTAGAATCAAGGGCATGCTGTCCCGCAAAGACGAAGAAAAGCTTATCCATGCTTTTATCTCTAGTAGAGTTGACTAATGTGGGCTCTTAACTGGACTTCCCAAAAAGACTATAAAAAAGATGCATCTCATTCAAAATGATGCAGCCAGAATGCTAACCGGGACCAAGAGAACAGAATACATTACTCCGATTCTTAAATCTTTGCATTGGCTTCCAGTCAGTTATAGAATAGATTTTAAGGTGATGCTTTTAGTCTATAAATCACTGAATGGTTTAGGGCCTGAATAGTTCGGATGTGTTTGAAGAATATCAACCAAGATCTATGAATTCAGGCCAGCTAGTAGAGCCCAGAGTCCAAACTAAACATGGCAAAGCGGCATTTAGTAGCTACTGGAACAAGCTATCAGAAGATCTTAGACATGCTCCAAACCTATCAATTTTCAAGTCTGGTTAAAAACACTCCTGTTTTCACGTGCCTATGACTGAGGGCTTGACCTCACAATGTGCCCTATAGCTTTAATAGATACTTTAAAAGCCACATGGAATCCCATTACCAGACTTTTTACATTTTAATTACTTTTTTAAAATCCTTCATAATTTTCCTTTTAACTCTATTTCTTTTTTATTTTAATCTGTACACGTTAAATTGTTCCATGTCTGTTTTAATCAAACTGCTCTTTTAATGTACTCACTTTCTTCTGTAAAGCACATTGAATTGCTTTTATGCATGAATTGCGCTATATAAATAAACTTGATTGATTGATAGATGTTTCTTTGGACACGGTTAAGAAGACCTAGTGCTTAGGAACATTTAATTCTGTTTACTGTGTTTGTATGTGTGGGATCTGATTAGCCCACTCATTTTGTGTATGTGTTGTAATCAGAAAGTTGTATTACATATTTAGATTTCTTTTAAAATGTACAACATGAGAAAAAAGAGGGTTGCACCCAGGTCAATGTTAAATAAATTGTATTAGCTTATAATTGAAATGCATGTATTTAGTTTCAGTTATTCATTTACATCTATGCTACAATTTGGAGTAAACTTAGATTTTTACAAATTAATATAATTGCACCTCCTGGTTTCTAGTTTTGTTGTATAGCCTCCTCACTGCTCCCTACGAGCCTTGTGCGTTCCATTGTGCTGTTAGTGTGTACATTAGGCTGAAGTTATTATGCTACCAAACTTTGTGTAAACCAATTCTTGTGTCATTTTGGCCACGGCTGTGGATAGGCTACTCACAGTATCTAACCACGCTATATAGGAATAAATTGGTCAGGATTTTACAATAAAATAATCTGTAGATCCGTAATATCTCTTTTCATTAAAGACCCAGATTATTCACGCTGAGCATACATAGCTACGGCTTGTATTTCAGAACATGGAGATTGGATCACATGTTAAGACTTCTTACTTTCAATTTGACATTTGTGATGTAATAGAAATCTAACACTTTATTACCACCCTCTTCCTGTTTCTTCAAACTGTGACATCTGTTCTTCCAAGTACATTTAAAAATATCTTATTTTCCTCTTAGTTAAGTTACCACATTCAAATGAATACAAATAAGGGTAAAATGATATACACCTTCAGATTTAGAGAGAAGCACTCTACCATGTTACATGTAACAGATTACATGTAATACATTAATCCCCAACCCAGTCCGTAGGCTACACAACTGTTACATAACCCTTCTCAAGTATTATTGACTGATAACAAACATCTTTCAATAATTTGGTAGAGAGCTTCATTCTAAAGATGGTGTGTAATCATTCTGCGTATATGTGTTTTTATTTCTGACTATTTCCGAGAAAGATTTCTAACTGTAGGACATTTTGAACTGCATTTGGAATAACAGATGTCATAGTTCGAAGGAACAGGCAGGGGGCAATCATAAACTATTACTTGGTTCAGTAAATGCCAGATTGACCCAATTTCAGTTTGGAATTGTATACCTACTTCTATTTTCATCAAAGACATTTGGTTATAATGGTTACAAAGGTTGCCTATCAATTATCTAAATTCACCAAGGAGCTTAGAATTATTTTTTTTTCACGTGTCACCGGGTGTTGCCTAACAGTGTTCATCACATGCAAGCGTTTTCACATAGTCATATGGGTGTTCTATGGACATTATTTTGTGGACAAAGCTAAACAGCGCCCCCGGTCAATTGCATTTCATCACGTTTCACCATGTTTATTAATTTAAATATTTTTATATTAATTTAAATATTTATATATATAAATATAATATATATAATAACATTTATTAATAGCATTCATTGATATATCCATGGAAGATACTGATGAAAGGCCTGAAATTCTTACAAACATGTCATGGATTTTAATGGCTTTCCCATCTTCTTTCAGGAAATTTCCCCAAAAAATGTAAACAGGTTTAATAAATCCCCAATGAATTTGGAGTAAAACAAGTAATAGCATAGATATTTCCTCTGACCTCCCCATAACTTTCCCACAACCACATTACTCCCTGAGGCAAAAATAATAAATTGAGAAAAGGCATGGCTACTTCCTTTCAGATGTTGTAATCTAAACTGGGTCAAAGAAGCACTCTTCAAAGTATTGCACTTGATATACAGTGGAGGAAAACAATATTTGACCCCCTGCTGATTTTGTATATTTGGCCACTGACAAAGAAATGATCAGTCTATAATTTAAATGGTAGGTCTATTTGAACGGTGAGAGACAGAATAACAACTAATAGTACTTGCTGGCAAAACCCTTGTTTGCAATCACAGAGGTCAGATGTTTCTTGTAGTTGGCCACCAGGTTTGCACACATCTCGTTTGGCAACTCAAACCTTCAGCTCCTTCCATAGATTTTATATGAGATTAAGGTCTGGAGACTGGCTAGGCTACTTCAGGAACTTAATGTGCTTCTTTTTAAGATAGTTCTTTGTTGCCTTGGCCATGTGTTTTGGGTTGTTTTCATGCTGGAATACCCATTCACGACTCATTTTCAATGCTCTGGTTGAGGGAAGGAGGTTCTCACCCAAGATTTAACGTAACCTGGCTTCATCCATCGCCCCTTTGATGCGGTGAAGTGGTCCTGTCTGGAAAAACACCCCCAAAGTAAAGCTCAAGGTGTGACAGTTTGGATGGGGTTCTTGGGGTCATAGGCAGCATTCCTCCTCCTCCTCCAAACATGGCGAGTTGAGATGATGCCAAAGAGCTACATTTTGGTCTCATCTGACAATAACACTTTCACCCAGTTCTCCTCTGAATCATTCAGATTTTCATTGGTAAACTTCAGACGGGCCTGTGCATGAGCTTTCTTGAACAGGGGGACCTTGCGGGACCTGTAGGATTTAATTTTTTCACAACGAAGTGTATTACCAATAGTTTTCTTGGTGACTATGGTCCCAGCTGCCTTTAGATCATTGACAAGATCCTCCCATGTAGTTCTGGGCTGATTTCTCACTGTTCTCATGATCATTGAAACTCCACAAGGTGAGATCTTGCATGAAGCCACAGACCAATGGAGATTGACAATTATTTTGTGTTTCTTCCATTTGCAAATAATCGCACCAAATGTTCTCAAAAAGCTGCTTGACGATGGTCTTGTAGCCCATTCAGTCTTGTGTTGGTCTACAATCTTGTCCCTGACCTCCTTGGACAGCTCTTTGGTCTTGGCCATGGTGGAGATTTTGTAATCTGATTAATTCTGTTATACTTAGGTTTTTCTATGACTTTCTTTCTATGAATAATTATTATTAGATATATTATATACAGTAGTACTCGATTTTTACTGTGGCCCTTGTCTTGCTGTGTTTGCATGATTTATAATTTTCTTTACAAATGTTTTACTGTACTACTATCCCACATACAAGCATACATATCCAGAAGATATTGACAGTTAATCTTTCAATTAAGTGTTTATAAATAATTGTCCCTGAGAGTGCCTGAGCTGTTGCCTATTCAAACTTTCTTGTGGGTTCACATTGACTTGATGTCTCCTAATACTCGCTTTAGACCTTCCCAAACCAATCTGGACTAGCTAATACTATTCCAGTCTCATTCTGTAGGGGAAAATGACATAAGTCGTGTTATTGTTTATATTCAGTCATTAATATGTTAGAGGTTGGATTCTACCCAGGGCAACATTAACCTAAATTGAACCTTAACCCCAATATCATAACCTTTATGCCTAAACCTATACCAAAATGTCTAAACTAAAACCAAGTTATAAAACCATCCCCACACAACATCTAAGAAGTTCCCTGTTTTTTTAGCCAAGGATTGGACCGGAATGACTCTCAGGATCGCTTCAATACCATTTATGGACACTGAGAATTATTTTTAGAGTTGATGCTTCCAAGTGAATGCAGAAGTGCTAAAGAATTCTGAGCAGCATTGTGTACAGTTCAATAATAATAATAAATGTCAGCCGAGGCTCAGTATGGGATAACGTGCAATCCATCCGACATAATCACAAGCTATGATGTGACAAAGGCTGAAATGTCCCAACAGTTTCGAGGACAGATTTTGGTTTCAGCGAAAGCTGTTTTTAACCCACTTATTTATTCGAATGAACTACATGTAACTTATTAACAGATACTTTAGGGTCACTGTCTATTGAACTCAAGGTAAACAAATGCATCTGTGCATACGCTTTAAGTATTATCTTCATTCTGCTCCGGCACTTTTATGGACGTGATTTTGTGGCAGAGCCTGTGAGAAACTGTTTTATTATCAGTGTTACTAATTATTACAAAAAAATCAATTATTTACTTTTTTTTACTGTACAATATTATTTTTGTTTTATTTTTGTTGTAGGTTTCCACTTGCACACCTTTACGCTTTGGCTTTTAATCCTGGCTAATCCTTTACTATGGTGCCTTTTTCTTTTTCTTTTATATTTGTTATAAACTTTGTATTTGTTTATTTAGGTATTTTATATTTGTATCCTGTTCAGCACTTAGGTCAACCATGATTGTCTTACATGAGCTATATCTATATCTATATATATATACATTTGACATTGACATTGCAATGTAGCTTTTGTAGCTTGGGACGCACAGTTTTAATATTATTGGAGGAGACGTGACTCGGACTTCGTCTACTGTTGAGTTGTTGTGACAGGTCAAGGTCATAACAAATTGGAGGTCAAAATTGGGAGTCAATGTAGGCGTTCAGTGACAGGAGAGCGTTAGTTGATTACTTCCTGCAGGCTGTACCATGTGTTGCAGTTCCCAACTTAACACATATAGACTGTAATGTGTTATTCTTTTGTGGTTGAATTGAAAGAACCATTAATTCAACAATATACAGAACGTTACTGGACAAAAATGTTTTCTGAAATCTTAGATTTCTTAGATAAATATCTTCCGATTTGGAGTTATTATCTCATGAACACATTGTTCCAATAATCTAAAACGCTGTGGAAGAATATTTTTTACAGCTGGTGGAATAAAGCTGAAGTTTAAATTTAGCATAGGAGAAATTTAATGCAAACAGGACAATTGTATTTTATTAAAAAATAAATTTAAAAAAACCTACTTATCTTCTACATGGGGGACTAATCTTATGTATATCACCTTTAATGACTGAGAGCATGGTTCAAACTATAACAACTGCTACAAACTGGTGGTTTGGGCCCTTGCAGCTTTACTGTTGCTTTAAACTGCAACCTCCCAATGTATTTCCATTGTTCATCAAACCTAAGTATGTAACACGATTGATATCTCCCATCACACATACTTGATCTTGAGGGAAAGAGGAAGCATGAAAAGCGACTGCATGTGTCTTTATCTGAAACAGCATCTCAAGAACAAAAGTCAATATCCTATTACCTGTTATGTTGAAAACGTTTTGTCAGTTTTGAACTGCTACTGTATTGGCATTTTAAACACAGTGCTACACTGGGGCTAGAAGGGACTATAGGCACTTCAAAAAACTGCAGAGCCCTAGCTATGCACCCTCAAGAATTGTAGTATTTGCTTTTTCTAAATTAACAAATATGTAAATGTTTTCTTTAAGGTATCTTGTCATTTATAAAAAACCAAATGGAAAGAGCAGTGGAGGTTTTCATTCTCACCTTGTGCTTGATTGGTTAATGAGGTCATTAATTATTTAAGATCTTCCTTCACCTGGTTAAATTTGGTCTCATTTGGGCACCGGCATACACACAGCCCACCATGGATCCAGTTTGACCCCCTGGAGGAAAGGGTGTGGCTGGTTGTCTGCTCTAAACCACTAAAACCTCTTTCACACATTTTAGTCACACAGTTCCAGACTGAAAGCTAGTTCAGATTTTAATTGAAATCTATAATCCAATCTCCATTTTTGCTCCTTCTACAAGAGCTTCTTCTGCATCAATAGAGAGTGAGAGATTGTGTGAAAGAAAAGGAGTGAGAGAAGGAGTGAGTGCCTAAAAAAACAGTTCCCACGCCAGCGGTACTGCAGGAATACAGATAACCCGATTTGTTTACATACCCTGCATACTTAAGTTTTTCAGCCTGCGCTGGATTAAGATAGAAACAGCTTAAGAAAACAAAAAACAAAGCTCTATCTTCAAATTTCTGCCATCTAGACCTGTTCTCTGTTACTCTCTGTAGCTAACTACAGTGTTTTGAGATTATTTTAGTTATGACAAATGTCATCCAGTGTTCGACATGCTGTGTTCCCCCCTACCTATGAAATCTCATAACTTCCCAATACTAAATACATCTAAATACATTTACTTTCAAGAACAAGGTCAATAGTTTCCAGCAAATAGTCTGTTGCGACATAAATGCGCATAGCAGTTACCTCAGAGGTGGGTCAAAACCCTGTAAGGGGCAGCATTTCGTCCCCAACTTGTCTGCCAGACCCAATCACCAAAACCAAAGCTCCTGACGTTGTGTAGCGCACCGGGTTCGTACAGAGTCAATGTTATGGTTTGAGGGGGACTGCGATGGTAGTTCAGACAGAAAACACCACGTATTTGTTTAACCATTTATTGGAGAACCTACGCATAGCCCTGTACATGCAAGTCTTGGCATTATGTTCTGCTACTCTACGGTGACAAATTGCCATCACATGACTACAATACTACCAACAATAACATAACCTTGATATATTAATATTAACATAACCCCTCCCCCAGCCCCCACAAGAAACACAGAACCGAACAGGTGTGGTGGGTGGACGTGTACCCGCGTGCAAGTACAAACATCAACATCCGACTGAGTGACCTGATGATTAAATAGACAGGTATACAGTCTTGATTCAGTGTGTTGGCTTCTGGTAGATTTCTCAGAATAATAATGGATCCAAGTCAGGGGAAGAAGCGTTCGTTGTTGTTTAATAACAAAATAATTAGTACATGAAGATGTTATCGGTGTTGCTCTTTGGCTTCCTTTTCGGCTTGTCCTCAAATGACCCAAATGTATATACCTTTGGCACGGTCCTAAAATAGGTCTCCTTTGACGGACAGAACACATGGGGATGTAAGTGTGTGCGCTTTGTACAGTTATCACTTTGCGTTGTCTTAAACTCTAACAGGTGATAGAAGCGATTTGGCAGCTGATATGTTGCTGACCAATTAACACTGAGGTTGCTTGGCTAAACTGGCAAAGCTAATTCACACATGGAATTTTTCATGAACAGCAACAGCAGAAGTGACATCTCCAAATAATGTACCATGCAGTGGTGCCATACAAAATACAACGATGCATAATAGCATTCAAATAAATGCATATTGGATAATATGCCGGTTACATAAAAAAAATAAACAAATTGGTTAATGTTTGGTAAATTGTTTTGCTATACTGTCTGTATTAGCCGCTAGTAAGATGTGCTAGCAACCAGGAAAACGTAACATCATAAAAGTGGGACACCCTTGCCTTAGTCCAGTCATTAGGTTTGCCCATTTTTTATTCCACCAGCCTGCTTGATCCCATACGAGTACTTGGTAGCTTTTGCTAAGGCCTGAAATTCTTCATCAAATGAGATTCCCTGAGAGCTTGATCCCTTGTGTTTGACCGAGCAGCGTTGGTGGTTGGGATTGAGAGCCAGGAGTATCATAATCCACCGTGCGCTCGTTAGAGTGTGTGTTGCGTCCATCCCCGTCTTCAGCCAGTGCTCGCTGGTACACCCCAATCAAAGTCCGCCCAAACCTCGATCCTCTCACGTTCAGCCCCATGCAGAAGTACAGCAGTGGATTGATGCAACTGTTGAAGTAGGCCAAGAATTTAGCTGCTTTCAGTCCAATCTTCAAGTCTTCATTACTCACCAACCTGGCCAGTAGAATACAATGGTAAGGAGCCCAGCACAGGAAGAAGGCACAAACCAGCAGCGCCAGGACCCGTAGAGGTCGTGACTTTCCCAATAGGCGCGTGCGTCTGATGCCCAGCGCTGCCAGAATGTAGCAAAGGAGGATGATGATGAATGGGAGCAGGAAACCGCAGAGGAAGCGAATGGTGTAAAGCCCTTGATTGTCACTCTCCATGGTGCACTTGCTGAGGTTGTTCTTCCCCAGGATGACCTTGCGGTAGGCAAAGTAAGGCGCGCTCAGAATGACCGCCCCTAGCCACACAACCGTGCTCACCAGGCGGGAGGCACAGAGCGTCCGGTGGTTTTTGGCAACGATGGGATGCCAGATGCACAAAGCCCGGTCTATGCTGATGACAGCGAGCAGGAAGACGCTGCAGAACATGTTGGCGTACTTGAAGAAGCCGTTGAACTTGCATAAGAACTCTCCGATTGGCCAGTAGTCATAAAATATCTTTGTGATCAACGAGAGTGAATTGGTCATGCAGAAGATGAGGTCAGCCACAGCCAGGTTCACCAGCCACACATTGGTGACCTTGGGCTTGAGCTTGAAACCAGCCACCCAGATGACCATTGAGTTTCCTGTAATTCCCAGTGAAATGATCAGAGTGCAGAGGACAATGTTTTCCATTTTGTCCATCTTGGAAGTGTCCCCATCTGTGACATTTTCCTCTTTGGTGAGTGAGAGGAATTGGGGGAACTGAGGGGTGGTGAATGTGGTGTTGGGTGTCATTCTACGAAAAGACGGCGAGCCAACTGTGAATATATGGAATTACATGTCATTATAGTGTAGTATTGTTAGCTCTAATGGTTTTTAAAGCTGATTGTTTTAATAGAAACAGAAATAATTCCTCACGTTATAATTAACATGTGTCTATTTGTTTTCAGGCAGTACTTTAATTGTCAGTTGGGATGTTGTGTGATGTCAAACTTGCAAATCCATTGTGACAGTCCGTACGACTGTGACACCGGGGACGAGGATTCCACTCTTTAATTTTACTGTGAGTATTCTTTTGCAAACTTGCACACTCAATAATGTTTCAATACTAAGTTCAACTCCAAATGGTCCTGCAAAGTGCTTCTAAGAACCTTATTGCCATCTGCATTGTCATTGCATAATGTATCTATATTTCCTTTTCATGGCAAGCCCATTGAAGGTTAATGGTTTTGGAATTTGATTGATGTGAGTGCTCTCTTGCTCTGATTCCTCCTCATTAGTCAGTAAAGTAGACAGTTTTGTATTTAAGGGCCAACATTCTGTTTCACCACACCCATTCCCACCCTCAACCAGACAAGAAAACAAACATTGCCTGGCAACCAATAAGCTTCCCCATATAACTGATGGGGTTTACTTAGATGCTTAAGAAGTGGATTATTTGCCCAGAAACTCACTCCACCTCTTTGACTGTTTTTTTTTTTTAAGAGCAGAGAACTGTTTTATATAATTTAAATTCCCTTAAGCTGTCTTAAAGCCAACTATTTTCTGGACTACAGTTTATACACAATTTGAATGTAATATTTTTTTTTACAAATTTCTGGCACAACTTCTTTTGTTATGAATATAGAAATTAATGCTTGACTTCATGTTTAATGCAATGTTTGCCCCAGGTCATGTATGTAAAAGTGGCAGTACTTTGAAATATTTATTGTTCCTTGCTATATAAAAAAAAAAATCAGAAAGCCCAGGATAAAACAGAAAGTGTTAATATCTAGACTAGAAGTAACTTGCTGTGGTTTTATCTACAGCTGTAAGTAAATTACTTTTTTTCCTGAATAACTTCAGGTGTGGCAGGTTTTATAAGATAAGGATATGTACAAAGCATACATCATTATATTCCTTAATGAGCGGCATCATTATTTTAATGATATATACTATCACCATCCTCAGTTATCCATCATGTTCTTTTAATAATGTATTTTTTTTGGTGGAAAACCACTCTGTAAGGCAAATATACATTAAATTAACATTCCATTCAAGCCAAACAATTGGCACATTACAATTCTAAAATATACATAAAAATATCTAAAATCCATGTTATGAGTTATGAAGTATTTTCTTTGGTAAAATAACAGTGAATGTGTATTGTTAATTGATGTATATATTATATAGTTTTGGAAATTAAGTCTTATTTGCTTATTTATGTGCAGAAGGTATTAATTATTTGTACTGGAATAATTGGTCCTAGAATGGAGGCTAAATCAACACAATCAGAAGCAACTGTTTATTAGAACATCCACAGTCTTGTATCTTTTGTAATCAAGACTGTCAAAAAGAATTAAGAGACCTTACGAACAGTTTCACACTAAAAGTGTTATAATGTTGTTATAATTCATATTGATAATCCCTACCTGTGAGTTGAGAGGCGCCAGTAGAGGTGCTGCCCATCAGTTCCAGCTGCTGAACGGAATGTGAAGGTTCATAGTCCTAATCTTTGTGTTTGTATAAATGGCTGTGTCTCCATACAGCCCTCACTTCTCTTCTGTCAGTCTGGTGCGCGCATGTTTGTCCATGCGTTTGTTTCGAGCATGTGTGTTTTAAGAACGTAATCCAAGGTCACTAGCCCAGTTTACAGTTCGTCCTAACATGTGTCCTGATCCAAATGAATCACAGTTCACATTATGATTCTGTGTTTGTTTGTAATGGGGTGGACAATAAAAACACATGCAAAGTTATGGGTAGTGTGATGTGATAGTGGAAAAGTAGAAGGTTGTCAGAACCAGATAATCATCAGGGCTGCTGGGTTACGTCAGTGAAGAGGCCACAAAAAAGAGATATGTTTTGCAAACTTCCTCTTTCTTTATGTCTCTTTAGCTATTCTATCATGTTTCTCTGTCACTCACTCTCATCTTTGTCTTCACTTCATCCTGTTGTTGTCCACATTGTGATTCTGTCCACATGTTTAGGCAGGCGTAGACAATTAGGACACACGGTGCAATTGGATGTGTGAGGTGTTAATGTACAAGTTCAGAACAATATCTGGTCAGGAGTCCACAAGGGGGTCCAATATGCCCCCCCCCCCCCCAGAACCGTCCCTGAAGCGCAATAGACTATAACAATGTATGTTAGGAATACATAATTTTCCTCACCTATCAATAGTATTTGATGACGCTGCTCTCTAGTGGCAGTCTGGTATTAAAATTTTGTCTTTAACATTTAAACATTTTATTTTTACAATCGCTAACACACTGGTAAACTGGTTCTTTGAACAATATACAGAAACCCTTCAGTTAAATACCAGAAAAAAGGCAATTCAACCCAACCCAAAAGAACCATTCTCTTGGTTTCACACAAATCTCTGCTGCAGTCATGTTTTTTGGGCAAAACTCAATCAGCATTGTCCCTGGTCATGAACAAAACATTACCATTTTCCAATGAAACTCTATGAAATGCTAACACTCTCTGTTGAGATGTAAACACCAACAAACATAAAAAGTCAACAAGCGATCAGGATGTTTGCATGAAAAAAGGGCCACTTAATTGTGTGTTAAAACGATGGATGACAACATCAGGGAGAGAGAGAGGTAGAGGAAGGAGACGAAGAACAACGATCTAGAATAAGGTTTGTGACACTGTACTTTACCACGCTCACACAAATAGTATGACCAGATACAGTGGGGCAAAAAAGTATTTAGTCAGCCACCAATTGTGCAAGTTCTCCCACTGAAAAAGATGAGAGAGGCCTGTAATTTTCATCACAGGTACACTTTAACTATGACAGACAGAATGAGGAAAAAAAATCCAGAAAATCACATTGTAGGATTTTTTATGTATTTATTTGCAAATTCTGGTGGAAAATAAGTATTTGGTCACCTACGAACAAGCAAGATTTCTGGCTCTCACAGACCTGTAATTTCTCCTTTAAGATGCTCCTCTGTCCTCCACTCGTTACCTGTATTAATGGCACCAGTTTGAACTTGTTATCAGTATAATAGACACCTGTCCACAACCTCAAACAGTCACATTCCAAACTCCACTATGGCCAAGACCAAAGAGCTGTTAAAGGACACCAGAAACAAAATTGTAGACCTGCAACAGGCTGGGAAGACTGAATCTGCAATAGGTAAGCAGCTTGGTGTGAAGAAATCAACTGTGGGAGCAATTATTAGGAAATGGATGACATACAAGACCACTGGGGCTCCACACAAGATCCACACAAGATCTCACCCCATAGGGTCAAAATGATCACAAGAACGGTGAGCAAAAATCCCAGAACCACACGGGGGGACCTAGTGAATGACCTGCAGAGAGCTGGGACCAAAGTAAACAAGCCTACCATCAGTAACACACTACGCCGCCAGGGACTCAAATCCTGCAGTGCCAGACGTGACCCCCTGCTGAAGCCAGTACATGTCCAGGCCCGTCTGAAGTTTGCTAGAGAGCATTTGGGAGAATTGGGAGAATGTCATATGGTCATATGGTCAGATGAAACCAAAATAGAAAATGTTGGTAAAAACTCAACTCGTTGTGTTTGGAGGACAAAGAATGCTGAGTTGCATCCAAAGAACACCATACCTACTGTGAAGCAAGGGGGTGGAAACATCATGCTTTGGGGCTGTTTTTCTGCAAAGGGACCAGGACTGATCCGTGTAAAGGACCGAATGAATGGGGCCATGTATCGTGAGATTTTGAGTGAAAACCTCCTTCCATCAGCTAGGGCATTGAAGATGAAACGTGGCTTGGTCTTTCAGCATGACAATGATCCCAAACACACCGCCCGGGCAACGAAGGAGTGGCTTCGTAAGAAGCATTTCAGGGTCCTGGAGTGGCCTAGCCAGTCTCCAGATCTCAACCCCATAGAAAATCTTTGGAGGGAGTTTAAAGTTTGTGTTGCCCAGCAACAGCCCCAAAACATCACTGCTCTAGAGGAGATCTGCATGGAGGAATGGGCCAAAATACCAGCAACAGTGTGTGACAACCTTGTGAAGACTCACAGAAAACGTTTGACCTCTGTCATTGCCAACAAAGGGTATACAACAAAGTATTGAGATAAAATTTGTTATTGACCAAATACTTATTTTCCACCATAATTTGAAAATAAATTCATAAAAAATCCTACAATTGGATTTTCTGGATTTCTTTCTCATTTTGTCTGTCATAGTTGATGTGTACCTGTGATGAAAATTACAGGTCTCATCTTTTTCATTGGGAGAACTTGCACAATTGGTGGCTGACTAAATACTTTTTTGCCCCACTGTATGTTCTCACACAAGGCTCGTGACGCATACTGAAGCAAACATGTGGAAAGACTAGTTCTGTAAATGTTCACTTTGCAACCTGATGTATGAAGAGAAAAGTGGAAGCAAACTTGGCAGACAGAGCTGGAGGAAGAACAACGAAGGGGGTAATCTCTGATGAAACTCTGGTGGACCATGTGGTCAATCACGTTTGACCATGAGAGAGGCAGGTTGGGGAGTGCAGCCCAGTGTGAACCGCTTCACAACCGCATCCAGACTTTCCAAAAGGAGAATAGGTATGTATTGTAGACTTTAGACATGTATTTGTCCCCAGTAATTACAGTGAAATCTGTGTAAACACCATTCTCTGAAAAAACAGCCTTACCAAAATATTTTGTACGACCATGCATACCTAACTTTCTTCACGCTCACCTCAACAACACCATAACTTAATAAAAATAGCAAAGTCTTAGTTCCCTTTAAGGCAATGTTTATTTGGACCTGCTGTACACATTACAATTTTTCGTAATAGCTTGAGCTCTTTTGTCCATGCAGAATTCTAATTTCAAAACCAAATGAAAAACTCTGTCAGAAATACACCTTTCATTCGAAAAAAGCAGTACAACTCTCAAAACATTAAATGCATGACACAAAATCAAATACTTGCATTGAAACATAGCTTATCATCTCCTAAAGTTATTGCAATCATTACACAACAGCTACAAAAATACGAACTAAAAGTTTTATACAGTCTAGCATGGTTACTCTTTTATTTTAATGGACCATTTGTTGATACTATTAATATAGATATACCAGTCAAAAGTTTTTTTTAAAGAAAAAGAGGCTTGTTACTGGACTGCTGAAGACTGAAAGAAGGCGTTATTGATATCTTCATCACAGAGGTTTTTTGTGTGATGTACAGTGTGTGACACCAACTGTCAAACATGTAGGAGGAAGTAGCAGTTCGAAAGCCAATGCTAAAATTGCTCAAATAATGGAATGGCCAGCATAGACTTAAACCTCATTGGCTGCTTTGGGTAAAAGGGTGAAAGCAACGAAACCTACAAAGTGCAAAATATTTGTGTGAACTTCTGCAATGATGTTGGAGAATAACTCTTCTGAACAATATTTGATTTCCATTGCAGAAAGAATCCCACAAGATTACACATTGTTAAACAAAGCGATTATATAATTTTTTTGTCTCCAATTATAGTTGTTGCCTTCCTTTCAGAGACACTTTATAATAAGCTACCAATCTATGAAGGGTTTGTTAAGGCTTTACAATGAAGGGTTATTTAAACATTTGTTAATGTATTATACACACTTGTACCCATGCTCAAAATAGTGAGATAGCTGGTCAGTTCTTGCCAAACACTGAGCCAATATTTACCTTCAGTTATAAAAGCATTTAAATAGCATTTACAACTGCTTCTAAGATCATTTCTTTTTATACCTGATAATGAATGTTTGCAGGCTATGCAGTTCTTTTCCCCACTTTATGGTAGGACATGTTGGTGTCATCCTATGAACTGTGCTTGATTTTTCAAAAATGAATGCCTAGGCTAAGAAAAAAAAACATGCACCCCTGTGGGCCCCAGGGTTGGGAAACATTGCTTTATTGTGTCTAATGTTTTACCGGTAGTTGCTACTTTTGATTATTATTTACAATGATTCAGTATTTCTCAAAACAGAATTGTATTTGACGTATTTAACACAACAGCAGTCTATCTGGAGTAAACTGTGAATCCCTTTCCTAGCTTTGACAAAAAAATGCTTTCGTAAACCCCAACTTTTGAAATTCATTAATTCTATTCTCATTCAAACTCAACACGTTTCTACATGTTTCTAACCAAACTGTCAGAAACAGACTCTATGAGGGTGGCATGAGGGCCCTACATCCTCTAGTGGGACCTGTGCTCACAGTCCAGCACCGGGCAGCTCCATTGGCATTCACCAGAGAACACCAGAATTGGCAGGTCCGCCATTGGTGCACTTTTGTCTTCACAGATGTGGGCATGTTCACACTAAGCTCTGGTGACAGACGTAAAATTGTCTAGAGATGCCTTGATGAACGTTATGCTGCCTGCAGCAACATCTAGCTGTTTGGCAGTGGCGCAGTGATGGTCTACCAAGGCTTATCCTTGGAGGATTGCACAGACCTCCACGTGCTAGCCAAGTATTGGACCCCCTTGTGGCACCCCTAAAAGTGGAGTCTGAAATAACTATTACATAATCATGTTTACCAACCCCCCTAAAAGTACAACTGGTCACAGCTTGGTCCCTGCGTTTGAAATGGTTTAGGCCTGCCACTGTTGCTTTTACGCTATATAATAGACTGACTGCTGTTAGGTACCTGGATGAAATCCTCAGACCCATCGTCAGACCATGTGCTGGTGCAGCTGGCCCTGGGTTCCTCCTGGTGCCGTACAATACCACCCTCATGTGATCAGAGTGTGTAGGCAGTTCCTGGATGAAGAAGGCATTGGTGCCATTGACTGGCCCTCACATTCTCCAGACCTGAATCCAATTGAGAACCTCTGGGATATTAGGCATTGGTGCATCTAACGCCAGCGAGACAGACTGTCCAGGAGCTCTCTGATGCCCTGATCCAGGTCTTGGAGGAGATCCTCCAGGACATCTTCTGCCATCTCATCAGGAGCATGCCCAGACGTTGACACGGCCATACACACTACCGAGTCGCATTATAAGTTGCCGGAACAGCCAGTGATTTCTATTGGCCCTCACTTGGTTGGTGATTTTGGTTTTCATGGATCTTTGTTACGTCCTTGAATTTGTAACGAATTACACAATGTACAGTAAAGATTTTGATCTTTCCTATATTTCCATCATCTAGAACTGATGTGTGATTCATGTGTTCCCTTCATTTTCTGGAGCGGTGTAAATGTCTAGTTCACATTATGTCAAGGCAGGCCAGACCATTGAGATCCTCGATAAAAGCATAGACACTGTCGTTATGCACCTCACCTGTGTTCCCGATCACCAACCCAATTTAAGCTCCTTCTGTCGTCATGTGTCTTGTTGATCATTGCCGTTCCATGCAAAGCTGTTTCGTTTCTGTTCATTGTTCGTTTTGTTTTTGTGGTAACTGTCACGGCCCAGGGCTAGTCCGGCCGGACTTTCCTTTTTCCCCGGTTTTGTTACCTTGAACTCATCCCAGACTTACGCATGCCATTTCCTATATACTCACCCACCTGCGCACACCTGCCGGGAATCTCTTGACAGCCCTCTCTATTTAAACCTCTGACTTCCCCTTTTAGTTTGCCAGTTCAACGCCTTTCTTCACGCGTTTTGTCCCCCTTACCTGTTTAGGAACATTTCTGAATATTGTCATTAGTGACTAGTCTGTCTGCTCACGTAGTTCCGTCGGTTTGTTTTTTTGTTTATTTTGTCAATTGACTACTCGGCTTCCTTCCAGTCCTTCCTCGGTCCTGACAATAACTCTCTGTGCTTCTCCCTTCTATGGAATTGCTGTTCACAGCACCATGGGGATGTAGTAAAGTGGTAGGATGTAAACTGTAAAGTGGTAGGATTGTTTTGGCATCCCTTAATGGGATGCTTGAAATAAATCCAAACTAAGTGGGGTTTGTTATTCATTTCTTTGCTTTTTTATGTTAGTTTCAGTCTCCAGGAACTGTACAGATTGCACAAATGTAAAAGTTTGTCCATCCATCACCATTGGTAAAACCAAGCAGATGTCAGCTGAAAGGAGACAGATGGTAGTTCACCTACACAGATCAGGATATGATAAAGGAGATAGGATAAAGGATATGAAAATACATAAACAGTTGACAATACTGCTGAGCACAGGCAGGTCAATAATAAGTCTGGAAAAAAAATAATAAAATGAAAATCTTTTTTTGAACGGTGTGAGAATGCGAAACCCAAAAGAAGGACATCAGTGTCAATACAGCACAGTACTGGACTAGTGGTATGTTGGGATTACCTCAAGATCTACTTTTAGACACCACTTAGGGGATGTTCAAAATTGAAATAAAAAGCCCTACCTGTTGGAGTATACAATGTGCTTATCAATAAAAACTACATGTCAACATATGTTTTTATATACTCTTCACCCATTTTCACCAATATACTCATGGAATCTTCTCAAACAATGTTATCTATTCATCCTGCTTCTAGTAAGGGTTTTGAGAATCCACAATATAGAGGACATCATTCTACTATAAAGGATGACCTCCTGAGAGGTCAAAAGGTCAAGATAGTGCTGGTGGATTTTGGTCATCCCAAGAAGGCCTTGGACCTTTAAGGGTTTTAATCATTGTGCCACTCAGAAGCCAAACATTGAGTGGTGTAAACACAGAAACCAAAAGCTAGAAAGTGGGTGCATGGTCAACATTTACTGTCTTTCATTTTGCTTTCATCGGTCACATGTTCTCGCACCTTCCCTACTTTCAGGGAAAAATTACGGCTTTACTCTTATGTCTAATATCTTATCTCTTAAGATTATGCAAACATGAGAAATGGTTTGAAACTTTTCCCAGTAGACTCAGGTCTACCAAGGTTCACTGGGGCCTTGAGGCTGTATTGTTACGCTTAAGTTATGTCTAATAATGAAACAATTATCACAGAGTTTATCATGGAGTGAGTGGTGCAAACCTGTTTCCTTTGTATTTGCTAATGTTAAAGTTTGTGGTCTGGAAAGAATGACTGGCAGATTTGTTCAACTCTAATGTGGAGAAACTGTCTGGCCAGAAGGAACAGCGGATTGAGGAACAGAGGATTAAGTGACCCTCGCACTTCCTTCCATCAGTCCTGCTGTTCATGCTAAATTCTCTTTTATGACTCTCATCTCCCTTTCCATTATCTCTATTTATTTCTTCCACCATTTAAATTGTCAATGAAAGCGAATTAATTGGAGATTCACCTTTGGCATATGTAATATGATATTTAATGCTGCATTATCAACATCGAAATTGTCAAGCCACAATAGATGTAATATCCTTGTTCGAGAATTAAGTTAAACTGAAAATATTTTGTGGCATAACTGATGTCCACTTTGACTCAAAGCTACAATGTCTTTCATATGTATTAGGACAGTAAAGTCAAAATTGTTATTTTTGCTGTACAAAGGCATATGCATATGTTTTACAAACTAAGAATTACACCAGAGTTGCTTCTCCTCGTTGTGTGTGAGCATATGTATTGGTGACATTTGCTCATAATTGTTTCTAAATGATCAGGTAATTCCTGTTGCGTTGATTGTTCACACGTAAAGGAGCTGTCAATGTGTAGTCTCAGTTATTTCATCACTGTTGCAGAAGTTTTGTTCTACACTTTGCTTTTGCCTTTGGAGTCTGTGTCATCAGACTCAAAAGGCAAATCAGAATTTTCAAAAAAAGTACTGAGATCAGCCTGTACTGTTTTGTAACTGAGGTTTATAGACAGATATTTGTTTACATTTTCACAGTTAAATATCTTAATGTACTATTACACTTGTGCATAGAACAAATAATCAGTTGGAGAAATCATGGAATTGTTTTGTTTAACAGAATTTAGACTCAAAGTAGCCAACTTTTGCAGGCATAACAGCCAAACAAATTTGTGGGATTCTTTCAACAATGGAAATCAAATATTTTCTTCTCAGCCATGTTGCACTTCCCAGTTAATCCCAAACCAGCTCAATACGGTTTAAGTCTGGAGGCTGTGCTAATATTTCATGATTTGAGGCCTACTGTTATGTTCTTTTCTTTTAAGGTACTACTGGCATAGCCAAGCTTGTACCAGAAGGTATTGCTTGGTGTTGCAAAATGCTGGGGTAGGAATTTTTGTTCCGGATGTCACTCAATCTGTCTTTTTTTACAAAGAAAAAAAAGGTGTTATAAAATTTTGACTTGTACAAATGTGTTGAAACAGCTATAAATAAAGGTGACAGTCTGTACTTTTGCTTAAATAATTTTTATCTCAAGGCATATAAAATGAATAGAAGACCTTTTAAATGTCGGTTTTAACACATATGTATTTTTTTTATCAACTATGAATTACACCCCTCTTAGAATTAATTCCCTTTATTTGATGTGAGCTTGTGTATTGGGGAAATTTTTCTCACAGGTGATTCTACTTCTAGTTCTTTTATCACTTTTGCAGAAGTTGTGTTGCACTTGTACACGGCTCTGTTTTCACTCTTCTTCCCAGTTCATCCCAAACCCGCTTGATGCTTTTTAAACGCTTTTATAACTGAAGGTAAATATTGGCTCACTGTTTGGCAAGAACTGACCAGCTATCGCACTATTTTGAGCATGTGTGTAAGTGTGTATAATACATTAACAAATGTTTAAATAACCTGTCATTATAAAGCCTTAACAAACCCTTCATAGATTGGTAGCTTATTATAAAGTGTCTCTGAAAGGAAGGCAACAAATATAATTGGAGACAAAAAAATGATATAATCGCTTTGTTTAACAATGTGTAATCTTGTGGGATTCTTTCTACAATGGAAATCAAATATTGTTCAGTTATTCTTCAACATCATTGCAGACGTTTCCACAAATATTTTGCACTTTGTAGGTTTCGTTGCTTTCACCCTTTTACCTAGGTTTTACCTTTTACCCAAAGCAGCCAATGAGGTTTAAGTCTGTGCTGGCCATTCCATTATTTGAGACATTTTAGCAATGGCTTTCTTACTGCCACTTAATCCTGTCAAACCCTACAGCTTGAAGTCTTCTCTTCTCAGTTGAAACTGAGACTTGCTTACTTTAGTCAGTGTTAGTCAGTGTTAGGCTGTGCTTGAAGCTGTTGTTAAGTTGTTAACCCATTTCATGTTCCCTGAAAAAGCGTATTGTTTATAACTCTTTCTTAAATGTACATTATTGTTCTGTTTTTGGGAACCAAAACCTTTTTTGTAGTTTACTACATTTTACTTTACTTTGTCCAATCTATTATTCTCTAGATGGAACTGTTTTTATTGTAAAACTTTTAACTGGTAATGTACATTTGTTGAAACAGACATAAATGAAAGGTGACAGTCTCTACTTTTGCCTCAAATGCATATTTCAATCATTTCATGTGCTTTAAATGATTTTTTAAGGTAAAGTTTGCTTTAGTCTGCAATTTCTATCATATTGAAACTTGTCAAAAATCAGTAGAGTTTAAGAATAATTTACTGAGTCATTTCCATGTATTCACTTTGTTCTGGATGACATCTGTGGTCTAGCTTTTGGTTCTCAAAATCCAAGTAAATATGATGTAAAAGGTGTGAACTCATCATTTTGGCACAAGCCATAACAACCTTTTGTGAGATGAGTCCCCTCACCAAACCCATCAGGGTTTCTCCTCAGATGTTGGATCATAGTCGCGTACGATCGGTCGGCGCTGATGGTTGGGATTGAGAGCCAGAAGTATCATAATCCGTGCGCTCGTTAGAGTGTGTGTTGCGTCCATCCCCGTCTTCAGCCAGTGCTCGCTGGTACACCCCAATCAAACTCCGTCCAAACCTCGATCCTCTCACGTTCAGCCCCATGCAGAAGTACAGCAGTGGATTGATGCAACTGTTGAAGTAGGCGAAGCATTTGGTTATGGTCAGTCCAACCTTCACCGCCTTATTGTTCCTGTCCACCATCTTGGCCAGTAGAAAACAATGGTAAGGAGCCCAGCACAGGAAGAAGGCACAAACCAGCAGCGCCAGGACCCGTAGAGGTCGTGACTTTCCCAATAGGCGCGTGCGTCTGATGCCCAGCGCTGCCAGAATGTAGCAAAGGAGGATGATGATGAATGGGAGCAGGAAACCGCAGAGGAAGCGAATGGTGTAAAGCGCTAGCTTGTCACTTTCCGTGTTCCCCTTGACCTCCATGGTGCACTTACTGAGGTGGTTCTTCCCCAGGATGACCTGGCGGTAGACAAAGTAAGGCGCGCTCAGAATGACCGCCCCTAGCCACACAACCGTGCTCACCAGGCGGGCGGCACAGAGCGTCCGGTGGTTTTTGGCAACGATGGGATGCCAGATGCACAAAGCCCGGTCTATGCTGATGACAGCGAGCAGGAAGACGCTGCAGAACATGTTGGCGTACTTGAAGAAGCCGTTGAACTTGCATAGGAACTCGCCGAATGGCCAGTAGTCGTAAAATATCTTTTTGATCAACGAGATTGAGCGGCTCACGCAGAAGATGAGGTCAGCCACAGCCAGGTTCACCAGCCACACATTGGTGACCGTGGGCTTGAGCTTGAAACCAGCCACCCAGATGACCATGGAGTTTCCTATAGTTCCCAGAACAATATTCAGAGTGTAGAGGACAATGGTGAATTTGTCCATGATGGCATCAGTGTCCACTGCTGTGACCTTTTCCCCTTTGGTGGCTGAGGGGAGAAAGGGGAACGGAGGGAGGGTGAAGGTGGTGTTGGGTGTCATTCCGTGAAGAGACGTCGAGCCACCTGTTAATATATAGAATGACATGTCATCGAAATGCGGTTTTGTTTCCTCTTACAGTTTTTTCAAAGCTGGTGGTATTATTAGAAAGAGGACTCCTGGTCACAAATGAACAGAAGTCCATAAATGTAACTTTATATTTGAAATGTGTCTATTCGTTTTCAGGAAGTGCTTAAATTGTCATTTGGAATGTTGTGTGATGTGATGGAGTCAGACGTTTAATTCCATTGTGACAGTCTTGGGTCTGTCTGTGCCTTAGTCACACAGATTCTGTGTGTGTGTGTATGAGTACGTTGTCGGGGTCAGGGACTAATCGGTGCACCATTCAGTTGCACACCCACAACAAGTCATGTTGAGGAACCTACATGGGTCTACGTTCAACCCTAAACAAACCTTCAACAAACCTTGAACAAAGAGCTTCCAAGATTCCTGGTGTGTATTGCATAAGGTATCTCCGTTTCCTTATCAAAGGCAAGAGCATTGAAGGTTAATGGTTTTGTGTTATGGTTGTCTTGTCCAGAGACCCTCTCATTAGTCAGCATAGAATCATGTCACAACCATTCCCACCAGTAAGCAGACACTAAAACTAATACAGTCTTGTTGTCTGGCAACCAATAAGCTTCCAGTCTATATAACTGATGGGGTTTACTTAGACGCAAAGTAATGGATTATTGAGCCAGGCACTCACTCCTCCTCTTTGACTTTTTCTGGTTAAGTGTTTTTTTATGGGCAGAAGATTTTTTATATGATGCTAATATGATTTCAATTCCCTGAATATACTTAAAGTGCCAGCTCTCAGCACAAGGTCAAGGTCAACATTGTTAATTGAGTGTTAAGTGTTTTGTCTGTTAGTCATGAATGTGGTATGCTTTCAAATTCCATACACTCCATGTAAAAACACCCTAAAATGTAAAATATTACCCTTTTTTTGTAATCTGACAATTATGTGCTACCTTTTCTGTGATGTTTCATTATAAAGACAGCCTTATTAGATTATTATTATTAGTGAAATCTGTTTTTATTGGACAGCCCGTCATAGGTAGACATATACTTCCACTGAGAGAAGATGCATTCTTTTACAATGCACTTTGACTTTGTTCTCTGATGGGCTTCGTTTCACCTTAAAGAGTGTAGCCCTTCTCGCAGCGACTTCAGACGTGAGGTCGTGAGGCATGTAAAAGTGACATTTTTTGCAGAAGAACTTCAGATGTGGCAAGGATAGTATATGGATGGATAGGATTTGCATTATGTACATAGTACAAAACATAAATGTGTGTCACAAAAATAATTTTCATGGATTATCTGTATCTATGAGCAGTGACCGGTTGAGATACGACACCACATACACAGAATGAATCTAACAGACGTTGAGTCACTTGGCCATGGCTTGCATCATTAAATGTGGAGACAAGGAGACATTGTTCAATTACTCATGAATATTCAGTAATAGGCAAAGTGGGTGACCAAATTTGATTTAGGCTTGGTATGATCTCCGAACCAGATGCAAGAATAGTATCTCAGAAACCACCTCCCTTCTGGGAATTTAGGTTTTACTGAGAATGGCATGACAGATAAAAAATTTGGTCCGATTTTTCAATAAGATATACAGTATGTTCGTTTTCATAAAAAGGGGTTTAATTATTTACAAAAGAGTTGTTGTTTTTTTCCCCGCTATCCTTAGTCATCACAGCATGGGGTTGTTTAAATACATGTTTTTTTAAGGTGAGAAAACATATGTATGCATGGCAATTGTACAGTATATAAACATTATATTTCAGCCAAACACCAGGTTTTATTTTAAACAAACACATTGCAAATCTAAAATAGTCTTTATAAATCTAAATCTGAAACAATTGCCTCTTGATATTAAAACCACGTTTTAAAATTGTTTCCTCTGTAATCAAGGCTGAAAAGAAATCAAGAAACTTATTGAACAGTTTAGCACAGAAAAGGTTTGTAATGTTTGTTTAATTCATATTGATAATCCCTACCTGTGAGTTGAGAGGTGCCAGTGGAAGCTGGGCTGCACTTCAGTTCCAGCCGCTGAGCAGAATGTGAAGGTTCATAGTCCTAATCTGTGTCTGTATAAACTGCTGTGTCTCCCTACAGCCCTCACTTCTCTCTCAGTGTTGTACGCGCATGTTCGTCCATTAGTTGGTCTGTGCGTGTTTTTCTGTCTCTGTGGGCTTGCATTTTTAAGGATGTAACCCAAAGTCACTAGCCCAGTTTATACTTGGTACTAACATGTGTCCCAATCTTGTCCACATTATGATCCTGGCCACGTTTGAACAAATGGACAATTAATCTTGATCTGATCTGATCAGAACAAGATCCAGTTAAAGGTTTGTTATCAGAACCGGATATAAACAGGGCTACTGGGTAACATGAGTGGGGTGGTCAAAAAAAAAGGATGAATTCTGCAAACTTCCTCTCGCTTCTCTCTTGAGCTCTTGTTTCACTTTGTCCTGATCTTGTCCACGATGTGTTTCTGCCCACCTCTTAAAACACACATTGCGAAGTGATTGTTATCTGATTTGTGATGTGTTAATGTACGGTATCTGGACAAGATGTAGTCAAAACGTTAGGGTTAGAACCAGATATAAACTAAACATAGACAGGATGAGGGAAGTGGCCTCAAAACCAAGATGACTTCTCGGTACTTCCTCTCTCTCTCTTTCTCTCTGTTTCTTTCTTTTTCTCTCTCAATGTTCTCTCATTCTGTCTACCTCTTTCTCTGTTTATACAAATGAGACTGCAATTAGCGTGGGACAAGAGCTCATTGGACTCTAATCTCTCTTATCTGTGTTGCTTGAAGGTCCACATCCTGCCTGCAATCATGCAAGCCAACAGAAGCACACAGAATGAGGTGAACCCTGAAACAACCTACCGTACTGTGTTGTATATTATGAATGTATAAAAAAATATATTTTGCCTCAGATTAAGTCAAGGGTTTATTCATGACACAACTCAATCTTCTTTAACCAACATATCCACTGGTACTTTATGGACTCTGTCCTGCAAAGCAAATAAATACCATAGAGACAGGCACATCTTGATACAATTATTCACGTATCAATTGAATTTGACTGCAGCACAGAATTCAGAGTCTTTGAAAAGCTACTGTATCTGCAAGGTTGCGTCTGTATCTGCAAGGTTGCGTCTGTATCTGCTAGGTTTTGTCTGTATCTGCAAGGTTGTGTCTGTATCTGCAAGGTTCGTCTGTATCTGCAAGGTTCCGTCTGTATCTGCAAGGTTGCGTCTGTATCTGCTAGGTTGTGTCTGTATCTACTAGGTTGTGTCTGTATCCGCTAGGTTGTGTCTGTATCTGCAATGTTGCGTCTGTATCTGCTAGATTGTTTCTGTATCTGCAAGGTTGCGTCTGTATCTGCAAGGTTGTGTCTGTATCTGCAAGGTTGTGTCTGTATCTGCAAGGTTGTGTCTGTATCTGCAAGGTTGTGTCTGTATCTGCAAGGTTGTGTCTGTATCTGCAAGGTTGTGTCTGTATCTGCAAGGTTGGCATTGGTGTCTAGTCGACCTGTTGGCTCCTACGTGGTGATGCTGCCCTCTGGTGGCAGTCTGGTCTTAACATTAAAAAAAAAAAGAAAATGCAATCACCCACACACTGATACTGGTTCTGTAAACAGTTAACACAAAGCAATTTGGTAAACCTAGAATGAAGACCATTTCCTTCAACCAATAAGCATTATTCACCTGTTTTCACACCTGTCTTGGAAAACTATGCATCCTTTGCAAAGCACAACTGCCCCCGTATTGCCATTAAAAGCACCGGACTCAAATCATCGCAAATCTAACGCCCTCACCAAACAGTCGTCGAGATATAAACAGTAACAAGTGTCACAAGTCATCTAGTGATCAGGATGTTGGCCTCAGTGAAATTCACCCGCGTGTTCGGAATGATGGATGACAACGTCGGAAAGAGAGTTAGGGGACGAATAAAAACGAGAAGAGGTGGATGAGGGGAGCGGATAAAGAATAAAAACGATGATGTCTAATGACGTTTGTGACACTGTGTTTGCAGGGGCGGTTCCGGTGGTTGGAGCGGGGCGGTGGGTCAGAGCCCCTGTAACAACACCCTTGGACCCCCTTGTGGCACCCCTAAATGTGGAGTCTGAAATAACTATTACAATAACTATTGCATAATCATGTATACTGTAACTGGCCCCCCTAACAGTACAACTGTCCCCAGCTTGCCCCGCCTAACAGTACAACTGGCCCCAGCTTGCCCCTGGTTAAAATGTTTTGGAACTGGAACTGTGTGTTCGACCACGCTCTTGCACCTGGTTTGACAATGAGGGAAACTGGCCTGAGAGAACAACCAAACCTGAGCCCTATCACCGTTTCATGGACTTTGAAAAACAAATATTGGTTACTTATGACCATACTGTTTTCCGTACTCTGTATGCACTAGCACACGCTGGACACCACCGGACGATTACAATAATTCGGGACTTGAATTTATATTCTATAAAATACAGCTTTTCTAATTTTTATAAAATGTACAGACCCCCATTGATAGTAGGAGACCCCGCACGAGGCCATAAAACTAATTGTTGGGAACATGGTTGCCGAAACTAACCAACGTTTAGAGAGACGCAGTCAAGAACAATAATTCCAGGCAATGGTGAAAGATATAACTTGAGATCCAGCACAGACAGTGGGTGATACAACAAACAAATATTTGAATGACTACAACCGCATACCTGTCTGAATAGTTTCCCCCTCGTCTTCTTGGATAGACCTGTCTGGTGTTCTATCCTACCAGTACCTCTGCCCACCTGATGTCCCAGGTCTAAATCAGTTCCTGATTAGAGGGTTGCAATAAAGAAACGTTCCAAACCTCCAATGGGCTAAACTTTTATACACTTGTATAAACGATATTGGGATTTAACCCCTTCCACTATAATATGCAATTTGTAAACCACAAACTTTCATGCATTCCAAAAAAGGCTTCATCTTTCATAATAAAATGGACTTTCCAAACATGTGAGCGTGATGAGGACAGTTTCCTTTATTGCACAATGCAGGATGAGGCAACTTCTTACTTGTCAAAACCCGTGCCATTTTGGATATATCGGCTATATCATCATTCCTCATCTTTTTTATTTAATAAAAGGTAAGGTATTTTTTATTTAATCTAAGGTACATGTTTAGTGTCTATTAGTAGTATCAGACAATCAACATAATATCCACAAATCTTTTTTACAATGACAATAGACAATAGAATGACAATCCTGCATTCTTAAAACACTGAGTTTTTTCAACAATTGCTAACAATTGAATTGATATCAATAAATCTTTATATGGGACTTAAGCACAACTTGATGTTCACAGTAATTGCTGCCTAGACTAAGGCAAAACATGACCAATGTATCTTTTTCATCGTTTATTTGAAGCACATTCTTTGAATCAACCATCACCAATGGGTCTGTGGTTAAATGCTTTCACCACATTATTTTTGGTCTGTTCCATTTCCAAGTTCCAAGGTCAGTTCCATTTTCGTTTTGAAAGTTTGTGTTGTGTGCAGTCAAATGTGTCAGTACGTTCCTACTTTTTAGTGTGACAGTAAATGTGTGTATTGGTATGAACCAGTGTCATGGTCAAATTTCAAATCTGGCCCTCATTCCAATGAGCTCACCTGTCCCCTCAGCCTGTAATTGTTCCTCAGAGCATTGCGGTTAATAAGAATGTTCTAAGGCCACTGACCTGGAACTTCTTGAATGCTGTGTTCTCCAGGGGCCCTCTGCCAACAGTGGAGTCTGTGGGCACCCCCAAGAATCGTGGCTGCCGGAGGAACCTGTCTGCTGGTCCCGTGTAGATTTGAGATCCCTGCTCAGTATGAAGCTTTCTTAGAAAAGTGTGAACCCACTGGTATTTGGCAAAAACATGCCATCCAGGGAAACCCTATTTTCAGCTCTGCTCTAACGGACGCCCAAAACAAAATCAAGGGAAAGATTGTGGGAGATCTGTTGAAAAAGAACTGCACCACAAGCTTCAACAGTTTCGATTCCAAATATAATGACACATATTCATTCAGGCTGGAATGTGCCGGAACCAATATCCTCAAGTTTAATTTCATTGAAACAGTCGAAATCCACCATACAGGTACGTTGAATTTGACCTTTTAAGCACATACAGTGTTTGAGGCTGAATCAAAGGATCATTTTTGTCCGTTTATTACTGACGGGCAACGGCCCATTTAAATATAATATTTGTTATACCTGGTTCCACCAGACTCGATTGTTTGGACTGTGGTCTGATGTCTTAAGGGTAAACTGAGAAGAATAAGTCGAGATCTTTTGTAAACAAGGTTGCCATATTTCCCAGACACCCCACCGAAACCTCAACTGACCCCTGTGAGTGACATCATGGAGGGGGAGGAGGTGAGACTGCGGTGCTCCGCTCCGGCTCCCTGCAGTACCTTTCCTCCCTCCCTGACCTGGAACTACGGGAAGGGCTTCGGTGTGGAGAGCCGGCTACAGGAGGGTGAAGACGGTCTCACGATGATGACCTCCATCCTGACGTTCGCCGCCTCGACTCGCCATCACAGGATGAGGGTCCATTGTAATGCCCGCTACACAATGCAACCAGGGGGCGCTAGCAAGATGACTCAGAGTGACGTGACTCTCAATGTACTGTGTAAGAGACAATTAGCTTTGAACACAATAACACACAGCAGCGCTTAAACTGCCGTATGGGATGCCCTTATTCTTTGTGGAAACTGGATGTCATTGATAATGGCTTGAGATTAATAGCGTCAAAGAAGCACAGGACAAAATATCAAACGAAAAAAATAAAAGTTTAATTATATGGCGACTTGCGTATAAGCAGCCAATAAGCAGATACTCGTAATGAATATTCCTATCTTCGGATTGGTTTTCAGTTAAGATCTTCTGTTCCTTCCCAATGGTGCTGCCTAATCTAGACCATGTTCCCTTTTCTATGGCAACCTTCCAGCTCACTGAGACTTCAAAATGACACTTATCTTCTTCCTTTTTCTCTTGCAATCATTTCAGTGCATTCTACGGCATCGAACACAGCTTGTGCATTTCACAGAAAGTTGATTGGAATGTTCTCTCCCCCCCCCCCCCACTAGATGCCCCGAAGAACACAGTGGCCTCGTCCTCCCCGCCCGGCCCTGTGTTTGAGGGTGAAGAGAAGACTCTGACCTGCCACAGCGATGCCAACCCACCTGTGGAGAGTTACTCCTGGTACAAAACCGCTGGTGGGCAGCCAACCTGGAAGGCAAACGGGCAAACACTGGTTCTAAATGTCAGCAGGGCCGACAGCGGGCTGTACCAATGTGAGGCCCACAGCAAGCTAGGTTCACAGAGGTCAAAGGTCATGCATGTGGAGTTGGAAAGTAAGCCATGTTATTCTGATGCAGCATTGTATTGTCTAATAACAGTGCTCGACTTGGGCCGGAAAGGTCCCAATGTTTTGATTCTCCTCATCTTAGGCAAACAGCGTTGCAGTTCCTTTTTCAGGCAACACACACACACACATATATACAGTGGAGGGAAAAAAGATTTGACCCCCTGCTGATTTTGTATGTTAGCCCACTGACAAAGAAATTATCAGTCTATAATGTTAATGGTGGGTGTATTTGAACAGTAAGAGAATAAATCCTGAGAGATTTCAAATAAGTTATACATTGATTTGATTCTGGCTCCCAGGTGTCTTTTATACAGGTCACAAGCAGAGATTAGGAGGACTCTCTTAAATGGAATGCTCCTAATCTCAGCTTGTTATCTGTATAAACGACACCTGTCCACAGAAGCAATCAGTCAACCAGATTCCAAACTCTCCACCATGGCCAAGACCAAAGAGCTGTCCAGGGATGTCAGGGACAGAATTGTAGACCAACACAAGGCTGGAATGAGCTACAAGACCATCGCCAAGCAGCTTGATGAGATGTTTACAACAGTTGGTGTGAATATTCGCAAATGGAGAAAACACAAAATAACTGTCAATCTCCCTCGGTCTGGGGCCCGAGATCTCACCTCGTGGAGATTCAATGATCATGAGAACGGTGAGGAATCAGCCCAGAACTACATGGGAGGATCTTGTCAATGATCAAAAGGCAGCTGGACCATTGTCACCAAGAAAACTATTGGTTACACACTACGTCGTGAAGGACTGAAATCCTACAGGTCCCGCAAGGTCCCCCTGTTCAAGAAAGCACATGCACAGGCCCGTCTGAAGTTTACCAATGAACATCTGAATGATTTAGAGGAGAACTGGGTGAAAGTGTTGTGGTCAGATAAGACCAAAATTGAGCGCTTTGGCATCAACTCAACTTGTCGTGTTTAAAGGAGGAGGAATACTGCCTATGACCCCAGAAACCCCATCCCCACCCTCAAACATGGAGCTGGAAACATTATGATTTGGGGTGTTTTTCTGCTAAGGGGACAGGACAGCTTCACTGCATCAAAGGGGCGATGGATGAGGCCATGTCTTGGGTGAGTACATCCTTCCCTCAGCCAGGACCTTGAAAATGGGTCGTGGATAGGTATTCCAGCATGACAATGACACAAAACACACGGCCAAGGCAACAAAGGAGTGGCTCAAGAAGAAGCACATTAAACTCCTGGAGTGGTCTAGCCTGTCTCCAGACCTTAATCCCATAGAAAATCTGTGAAGGGAGCAGAAGGTTCGAGTTGCCAAATGTCAGCTTCAAAACCTTGATGACTTGGGGAGGATCTGCTAAGAGGAGTGGGACAAAATCCCTCCTGAGATGTGTGCAAACCTGGTGGTAACTACAAGAAACTTCTGACCTCTGTGATTTCCAACAAGGGTTTTGCCTCAAAGTACTAAGGCATGTTTTGCAAAGGGGTCAAATACTTATTTCACTGAGTAAAATGCAAATCAATTTATAATTTATTTGAAATTATTCTTTATGGATTTTTTTGTTGTTAATCTGTCTCTTATTGTTCAAATAGACCTACAATTAAAATTATAAACTGATCATTTCTTTGTCAGTGGGCTAACATACAAAATCAGCAGCGGATCAAAAAAAAATCTCCACTGTAAACATGTACATTTTCATGAAGTCCAATGTGCGATTGTCAGTGCCTGTTCTTGTTTAATCTCAGGTCAAGCGCTGACTGATACTCTACAAACCAATATGAGGTACTATAAGGTATAACTTCAAAGCCCTTTGTTGAAAAGAAATCTGTCAATGAATGAAACGTATGGCCATGATTCAGTGAGATCCAGCACTGAGTGTGGTTTGGAGATCGTGGATATCCCAGCTGTAACTGGTTTTTGAAATTACACAGAAGAGGAGTGGTTGCTGCCACAGACCACTTCCTTCCTTTTTTGCTACTGTATTTGAAGTATAAAAAGCAATACAAATTGTTCGAATTAAGAACGTATTTCCCATGCTCTTTATAAACCACTTTCTTGTGTATGTATTTTATTTATTTCGCGTTAAATAATTGCATATAGAAACATAATGTGTAGGTGAAGAATTAGTGTTTGATTTTTTTAACTTTTTCTTTTGTTTTTTGCTGGAATGAAACATTTTGTGATCTGTACATTTGAGTGTGAACCAGCAATTTAAAATTGAATGCACTAAATTCATATCCCTAATAGACTAATAACCTACAAATGTTCATTACTTAAGGTTTTCATATCATACATTTTAGTTGAGGAACATTGTATGTTTTTCAGATGTCCGATTACTATAAGATTGCATCACTATTTCAAGCTCAAACATTATAAAAAACTAAAGGATTACAACCCATCCAATATCTTCAACAAGACCAACAACTAGTAAAAAAATGCAATAAATATAACAAATCCTGTTGCTCTTTCACAAATACTACTCACAAGTAGTTAAAGATTTGATCAGGTCCAAAGTAGACTCATGCATTTCTTCACCGTATTTTGGATGGGGGGTTTATGGCGTATTTCATTGACAGCTCTAACCAAGTCCCACATCAACAATGTCAAATCAGCCACTCACTGCTTGTAGGGTAACCCAAATGTAGCTGTATGTTCAAAAGAAAACCCTCCCAAATGGACAACAGTGAACTCTTAAAAAATATGTTTTTATTTAAATGTCTGTGGTTTTCAGGTGACCGAGGATGGATGATGGATATCTACATCATTTCTGGAGTGTTGCTGTTGCTCTGTCTTCTAAACCTCACAGCAAATATGTACACGTTTAAAAGGTATTGTGTACACGGACCATCAAATAAAAGAACCCAGTTACGGAATACTTTTCTGATGCTCTTTGTACTAACCCAAATCTTCATTTTCCCTTTCTCTCTTGTAGTCTGTCCAGAAGACTGAAAGTAAGATGAAAGGTTCTATTTCAAGAAGGTTCTATTTGGATGAGAATTGTTATGGCATTGGCAGTTGATGACACAGTTGGATGCTCAATGTTTTATGTGATTCAACTTCAATGCATCAGTAGGCAGAATGCATGTTGCGTATTTGACCAAATTCACTGTCGTTTTGTATCAAACGTGCATCCCTAAAATGTATTTCATTTTAAACTTGTTACAGTATTGAATGTTCTGACACTGGTATTCTGTTGGACACTGTCTCTATTGCTATTGAAATTCATACATTTTTATTTTATATTTTAGCAGGTAAAGGTAACGCTTTCAGGGAAACAAGACAACACATATCAAATCCTGAGGATGACCAACAACAGCCCTGAATATGACCAACTCCAGGTGATAAGAAAGAAAAACCTAAAGTAAAAACATATAAGTATGGGGGTAAAGGATGTATGTATCAGGATAAACATAGATGGAATCCTTTGAATGAACCAACGAAATTTGAAGTATTAATGTGTGTATGTGTGAATGCCTGTGTGCATGTTTGCCTGCATCTATATGTTTGTGTTTGTGTGTGTATGTATTTATGTGTGTCCAATATGTTCAATGACTTCCACAGATGACCAGAGCTTCTCCAAAGCTTGATCAGAACTGGGAGGAAGGAAGAATGTAGGACAATTCTCTTTGAAACCAGACATCACAAATGCTCAACGTTGAACAAACGAACAGACTTTTCCCTTTGCATTCCGCATTTGTAGTGCAGAAACGTTTTCTTCAATGCTAGACTACATTGTACAGTATATTTTATGATTGTCATCACTCTTTACTTTCAGTAATAGTTGAACATGAGTGAGAGGCAATATGCAGCAGATTTATTTTTAGAGGGCGCTAATAGACACATAATATATTGTTGAATTAAATGAAATATTTCCAAAATCTTATGCATTTTCAGCTTACAAAAGTATAAACTGAGGGGGCTTGCCCCCGTTTTCAATGGGCATGGTCCTCAGTGTGCTTCCTCAGTGAGCTACGTATTTGCACCTCAGCGTGTAAATCTGGATTCATGCAATTGTTTATGCACTTGTATTTCCCAAAAAAAAAAAAAACACACACACACAAATGTTGTTCAATGTTTTAGGCTGTCGGTTCGTCTCTGCAGATGATGTTAAACCATGCAAGGGCTTGTGGGTTGTGTGAGTCAGTATTGTATGGGGATAATCAGTTGAATAAATGTTTGAACTCCATTCTACCGTGTTCTCAGCTTTACATTCCACACATTCCAGTGGCTTCATCAAAGAACAGGAAAAAAGCTGAAAAAAGCAGTGGGTGGGTGCGGGGGTGGGGGGGGGGTACTGGGAGATGACGAAAGAAGACAGGAGTATACCGACATCACTTTCAGACACACCCCTCCATGCCCCACATCGCTCCCATTGAGCCCGTAGGTTTCCCACCAGAGGGGAAGTGTCTGGCCTTTGATGACATCATGACATGGTAATTACCATTGTCAATCGTGTCTGGGTGTCTGTTACGTCTGTGAGCATCTGCCGTGTGGCAGAATGTTAACCAGGTGACAGGTAAGTGGACAGTGTCATTGTTTCTCAAGGGGCAATATCCATAATAGACTAGTAACCTACAAATGTTCATTACTTAAGGTTTTCATATCATACATTTTAGTTGAGGAACATTGTATGTTTTCCAGATGTCCGATTACTATATGATTGCATCACTATTTCAAGCTCAAACAATATAAAAAACTAAAGGATTACAACCCATCCAATATCTTCAACAAGACCAACAACTAGTCAAAAAATGCAATAAATATAACAAATCCTGTAAACAAATATCCTTCTATAGAAACCTGAGAACCCAACTAGTAAGATATGCCCAACCAACGTAAACCTGTAGAACAAACACAACCAGAACGCAGTTGAGTTAAAGAACCCAACAATTATTTAGAACCCAATCAGTACGTAGAGCTAAAGAAGACACCAATCCGAACAAGGAACCAATCAATATAAAAAAGTAAGAAAACTATTAAAATAGTGAGCAGCTTTGGGAGGGAGGGTTAAAGGGAGGGAGCCAGAAAGAGGGCGTTTTGTTGGTGTTCCACTAATGTAGAGGGTGACTCAGGTGATGTGTCATCATACGCATTGTATAAAAGACACCATTTAGATTGGGGAATTCAGTTAGGGTTAAAGAATTGGGGCTGCTGACAGTTTGTGTACAACTTCTGGATTTTGGTGTGACAATGAAATGTAAGTATTTCCAATATAACAGTATTGACTGGGAATGTAACAGTATTGACTGGGATGTAACAGTATTGACTGGGGATGTAACAGTATTGAGGGTATTTACTGGGGATGTAATGTGGCTGTCTGCATGGGGCAGGGTGGTGTGGGTGTAAAAAAATGATTATATCATTTAAAACGTTTAATTGTGTACTATGCCAAAATGGCTGCGAATTAAATTAAAGTTCCACAATTGTACATAATCATAGATTAGTTTCATTAACATGAAAGCCTATGGACACTGTTGCCATTTGAAATTGTAATAGCCATAACAAAACAATACACGAGTCAATCAACAAAACAAAATTGTACAATATGTAAATTGACTGCAATCTATTTCTAAAACTTTTGAACTGATTAATCATGTAAATTAATATTCAATGTTTAGCTTATTTGAAATCACATCAAGAAAAAAATATCAAAAGATGATTTCCTCAAGCAAAGTGGAATCAAACACATATATAAAGATAACGAATCCCTGAACTATTCCTTCAAGCAATGTATAGATACACGCAAGTCAAAAAACATTTAACAACAGATTTCCAGAAAAGGAACTAAGAATGTTACATAGACAATCCAGTACACTGTAAAGCTCAAAATGAGCAGCAATTGTATGGAAATAACCAAATGGTTGGAGAGTGTTAGCTATGGCAAATAGTCTGTATCGAAATCAGCTGTACAGTACAGGAACAAAAGTGACACATATTTCCATTCAATGAACGCACAGGAAGCTGTAGCCTACAAAGACTAAATGTAGGCAGGGGTTTAAATTATTACTTTGTAAGACTTTACTCACACAATCAGGTATTGAAATACAACTTTCAAGGAAATATAATGACTGCACAGAAAATGGCTACCTCCTTAGGAATTAGCTATGATGACACTAGCAAGTATTTCTCAACTGTATCCGAATGGTTAGATAAATGATGTCCCACAGTGGGATCCCCAAATGATGCTTTACGTAATGTTGCATCATGGAATGCAAGTTCACTAGCAGTAACGGCAGTAGTTAATAGACACTTAAAGACTTTACAGTATTATCACTGTACAGGTCAAGGAACTTAACAGAACAACTACTATTAGCTTGGCCAGAAAAATAATCCATTTTACTCACACATGTTTTACTTGGGACCTAGACATCTGTTAGACCATAACTTAGTTAATGAATTACTTGGCTTCAATTGAAATCGCTTGTTCAGTTCTAGTTGATTATTTTGCATTTCTGAACATGTGGTTGCATTGTTCCTAGAGTTGTTTTGTTGCTGGTTGATAACATCAAATGACTAATTGTCCAGAATGAGCCATAGTTCTTGTTAGCAATAACCAGTGTCTAGAACATGTTTTCTGATCTTTTCATCAAGATGAGGCGATATGAAGCAGTCTCTGATGATTGTATAACACTGTTTTAAACTGAACCTATTAAAATAGTTCTTATTGTTTTTGGACCACTCAATATAGTGTAAGGTATCTCACAATAATGGCATGATTCACCAAAATGAAAAGGGAGTTGTTAAAAAAAAAACACAGTTTTTCAGACTTCTGTGAGTTACTGCTCACTAACCTATGCTTACCATTGTCTGGAACCAGACAATTGAATCACTTCTTGGCAATTGTTGAATAACGTTTCCTAGCAATGCATTGTAACCAGTCACAATTTCCATATTGTTCAAAACAAACCTACAAGCCAAATGTGTTGATCTAAAAAGAAACCCTGATCCAACGTCCGGGGTTATGCACCCAAAGAGTTATCTAAAATCCATTTTTCATTCTCAGCAGTGCCACTATTGCTGCTATTGGCCCAGCTGAATGTCCTGACGTGGTCCCAGCCCACTTCCAGCCCTGTTTGTGTCCGTCTGAATTTGATGTCCAGGCAAATGGGTATCCTGCGTGTTTCGATCCGGAAACTAAAGGTACATTTAACATCCATAGTGTGGGGACTGCAGCGTGTTAACTATACTATTGAGAGTGCTCGTTTGCCTAGGCGTTTGATGACATTTGCTACATCTTAACCACACGGAAGGTGGGAAATTACCATCTGAGAAACTCTGATTGGATATAGAACTACCAAGAGGTATCACGAGGAAGTAATAGTAGAGTTAACATAAACATTTACAGCTTGTAAACCAATAGGAGCATTTAAATAAATTCACTGATATATATTTTTTTGTAATTGTCAGAATTCCCGTTCTATAGAGGTACGTTGGGATGTGGGTGGTCAGGATGATTGTTGAGTTTCTACTTAGTAATTCCCAGTTGAAGCGCCGTTCACGTATTTTTTTCCAGCCATTTGCGCTAAATTCCTTGTTTTCCGATCGATTACGGATGGACAATTACAACGCCTGGATAACGTTTTTCTGGCTAACCATATAAGGCGTAAACATTCGATGACGTGACACATAACCATTTGGATGCGTGTGATGTCTTGGCAGGGTACATAACCAATGCAAACCTACGGTCCAATTTTACTAATCTCTATTATATATTCTCTGCATTCAGAATGAAAGTGAACTCAGCAGTATGGAGTACAAGCTAAACACTCTTCCAGACTCGAATCATACAGTAGCTCACCTCAGATCACTAAAGGTATGTGTCTGTCTTCTCAAGTCCAGGCCTAGGTGCAAGCTTTCATCTTTAACACAACAGTATCATGATATCTGAAAGTTGGATGAATGTAGTGACACTAAAATGACATTAATCTAAATTATAATGCATCGCTACTGTCACTGTTCAATCTATTGGTAGGAATTGGAGTGATAAGAGATAATCTTATGAAACAACAAACGCATCAGAAGCTTGCTTTGAAGGTTGCCGGGAAAAGTTTACTGATGGTTTTCTCTCTCTCCCCTCTCCCAGCTAAACGACTCCCTCTCGGAACTTTACAAGGACCTCAGATTATTTAAATTGCACACGGACTGGCTGATTAACATTCAAAGGAACGCAAGCCCGTCTGTCAACACCAAAGAGGTCACCAATGTGCTGCAGCGCCTTTTAAGACTCTGCAAAACTACATTGAAGCAGGTACATGGCGCTGTCGGCACAGATCTATTGCCTGGCGACTCGAACATTAAATGTTAGTCCTGCAGTATCCTACGTGGCCTAACCCGAATAAGGAGTTTGGGTAGCCAGGCAAATATTTACTTACACTTTCTAACCAATTTCAAATCTCATCCATGAAGGAAAATATCAAGGGTGAAAATAGTGTCTAGGTTATCTTACCTGCTCGGATCAATATGATTTAGTCAATTGAAGAAAGTTTAGAAACATCTAAAGGATGATCAATGGAAACGTGATGCATCTGAGCTCAATTTGGAGCATCTTGGCAATGGGTATAAATCCTTCTGTACATGAGATATCAAGCCAGTAATTTCAGTCTACTCCCGTGGCTGTGGTATTCATATTTATTATTTGACAGTAGCATATTTTGTGCCATTTAAATCCCTTCACCCTCTTCCTTCCTCACTCTAGATTGTGTGCCCAATTCCAGTGATTCCCACACCTTCCTTACCAACGCAACTCCAAACCTGGGACTTGGCTACACTGTCCAACGAGATTTTTGGACGCTTATTATTATACAGTGACTGGTCTAACAGAGTGCTCGCCATACTTTCGTATAAAACTCATTGCCGTTGACATCAAGATTTTTGCCATCTTGGATCCTTTCATTTGCCGGTTGTACTTCATTTTGCAAGTCCGATGTCCACCTGTAGATAATCTACAAATAGTCATACTATCAACAAACTTTCTGTTGATAAGCTACTACTTACCAAGTTTACTGTTTGATTTAAAATGAGTAAGATGAGTAAGGTTTAAGGTTACAGTTTGGATAAATGACAAGGTCATTTTAGAATTAAGTTCACTTGTTAGTGAAATGTGACTGATAGTTCGATAGTTCAATAAATAATCTATAGACGGACTATCAGGACTCTTCAAATACAGTGTTACTCAAATGGCTTCCTCCATAGTACTGTAACTTATTTAATGTAATTAGAGGTTTATGCCACCTTTATAAGTGCGCTTACTGTGAATGTGAACTTGTGAGTATGTGAAGTAAATGTCCAGTGACTTCATATTTCTATTAAATATTAACTATAATTATTTAAACAATATGCTAAGTGACATAGTTTTGACAATTTTGAAGAAGGTAGTTGTGTGAAATACACAAACATTTGTATGTGTAACAGAACATAAACTTTTGAAAGTTACATGTTCACTGGACAGTTTGGCTTCAGCATACTGATTCGCATTGTCGACCCTTTTAAAATAACGCATTCTTTAAGGTCAATTGCTTTTTAACACATCCTTTGTTTTTAGGTCATTTACATGTTGAAATGTAAATTGCTATTGTTTTATAAACAATAATTCTAACATCTCCACTAAAAGAATGTTTTTTAGCTAGGGTTAACCCTGACCCTAAATCTGAATGATCATATAATGCTGTTTTGTATTGTATGTACTGATTGTATAGTTATTTATCTAATATTTGAGCCTATTATATTTGTGATGCTGGCATCACTATTTTTATACAACTACATTATTACATTTATCCATTTAAAATGAAAGATAGTGTTGCACTACGTTTAGATTTCTACTTTTAGATTTTCGCCACAAACAGATGCTCTTATGGTGACATGTTGTCTTTTTATTTCTATAAAGTGTATTGTTAACTGACATACTTACAGATAATGAGGTTGACTGCTATCTACAGAATGATTCATGACACATTCATAATGCTTTATTGGCAGTACATTTAATAGCATTCAGAAATATTACAATTCTTTAGTAAAGTTTTCCCAACTAGCTGCTCGGCAATGGGTTCACAAGAGATCATTTTGACAAAGCAGTTAACTTATTCTACTGTTACAACTGAAATAAAAGACTACCAGAAATATGTATGTGTCTTCTTTTTCTTGCACACCTTGCCTCACTGACTCGTAGTAGATAGTGGACAAGACCATGCATTAAATCAGAATAGTAGAAAATAGATCCTAAATGAGGATGTTAATTTCACTAAAAAATAAATAAGTATTTGCTTGCCATAGCTATTTTTAAGATACAGCAACCAACCATGTGTATTTCACATGTTTAGGCCATGTTCAACTAGTAAAGTCTTTTGGACTATGGCTTCTTTTCCTTAATTAAGGCTGAAACTGTATCTCTTCAATTGTTCCAGTAAGTAACAGAAAAACCATTCTGTTTTGGGCCAACATACCATTGGAAAACATTTATTGAGTATTACTTTATTAATTAATGTAATTACTGGGGTTTGAGTAACAAGATGCATCATATTCAGTCTTTTTGTACCACCAATCCTCCTCCATTTAATCTAGAAATGCGGTAAAAAGTGGGGCCTCCAATGGTGTGCTTCTACAAAAATGTCAGATATATTTGATTATTAATTTAATATTAAAATGTCTTACAGAATTACAAGATTTCTTTTAATAATGTTTCTTCAATTTGATTATAGTTTTAACCTCAGTAATACAGTGTCTTTGACAAGACCCCTTAACTTTCTCAAAATGTTATTGTGTTATATTAAGTATATATTTCTTTTGCCATCTATCTACACAAAAATACATAATAGTGTAATGACCTGGCTACGCGGAAAGGATCAATTGTCCAGACAGGGGATGAAGGAGAACCAAAGGTTTATTCGTACCTAACACCGGCTACTGTCTGGCCGTAGCCCACGCCAAACAAAACACAACCAACACACTAACGTTAAACCTGCTAACATGAAAACCCCGGGCGAAAGAGAAAGAGCGCCAAACCCAACCT
>JACXGK010002038.1:43001-59752 GCA_016801125.1 Novumbra hubbsi | reverse complement strand
GGGAGGCAGCAAAGACCAGGGAAACAGGCCTGCAGGGGAGGCAGCAAAGACCAGGGAAACAGGCCTGCAGGGGAGGCAGCAAAGACCGGGGAAACAGGCCGGCAGGGGAGGCAGCAAAGACCGGGGAAACGGGCCTGCAGGGGAGGCAGCAAAGACCGGGGAAACGGGCCTGCAGGGGAGGCAGCAAAGACCGAGGAAACGGGCCTGCAGGGGAGGCAGCAAAGACCAGGGAAACAGGCCGGCATGGGAGGCAGCAAAGACCGGGGAAACAGGCCGGCATGGGAGGCAGCAAAGACCGGGGAAACCAGGCCGGCAGGGGAGGCAGCAAAGACCGGGGAAACAGGCCGGCAGGGGAGGCAGCAAAGCCCCGGGAAACCATGCCGGCAGGGGAGGGCAGAGGAAGCGGAGCACCTCACTGATACAGTGCTACTGGCTTGCTATAGCTGCTGCCAGGGGCTTTGATATGCTGCTGAACAAACCTGAAACGCAATATTTTAAGCTTTGACACAATCCTCCCGCAAACTCCCGTTCTTGTTCTCTCTCTCGCTGGCTACCCCTGCTTCAACCTCGTCAGTTAGGGAGAGGAGCAGATAGAATGTAAGGGGACACGGAGAGACGGAGAAGACAGACACAGCGAGAGAGAAACGGAGATGGGAGTATACTCGTCAATTGGTAATCAAGGCCTGATGTGTTGAATTGAGCCTCTCATCCTTTTAATTCAAAAGAAGGAGGACAGACCGGCAGCTGGGGCCTCACCAGCTCATCTGACCACTAAATGAGAAAAATGACCATCCACCAGCCAGCTCTTTTAAAAACTAATTTACATCCTGTCAGCTTCCATTATGGCCAGAATGGACCGAGCAAATGGGGCGGGGGTGGGATTGGGGCTGTGGGGGTTTTGGAGGGGGGGTGGCAGGTTCAGGGAGGCTGACAGAAGTGGGTAGCAGTAGGAATTAACGGAGCCCCATACTGGCCACGGGAAGATGGTAATTCTCATCAGCTCTCGGAGCTTGGGGACAGCCGAATCCCCCATATTATGGCTGCGGATTTCTATTTTTACTCAAATAAATGTACCTAATCCCACCAATATCAGCCCCTCCATTCTGGTGTTAACCACTAGTGGGTGATTATCAGAGTGCCTGGAATCCCACTTTTACAGTTTCATACAATTATGGCTCACCTAAGAGCATCAGCCGCGGATTAAGACGGCTAAACGCTGAGGCCTTGAATAAATCATCAGCCGTGTGTTTGCATATGCGAGAGGAGGGCAAGCGGGATAGAGTCAGGGAGGGCTAGAGGCAGAAAGGGGAAGAGGAATGTTGGGAGAGAGTGGTGGATAATGGAGAGATGAGGGTGAAGGAAGAAGTATAGAGTAAAAGAATTAAGTGCTGAGAGAGGCACACTGAACCCATATGAACCAACTGATGATCATATAAGGTGCAATAAGTATCTGCTAAGACTCCCTACTTCTCCGTATGTTGGTGAAGTGCCTTATATCAAACGTTAATTTGTGATAAATGTCTTGTATATTTACATGTGTAAATATGTATGTAATGTATAATATATACATACATACACCGCCGTTCATTAAAGAACCCTTTGCAATTACTTTAGCACAGCTGAAAGCTAATAAAACCATCCTTCTTTTGACTAGTTGAGTATCTGGAGCTTTAAAAAAAGGGCTCAATTACAGGCTCCAAATGCACAAAACAAAGTTCTTCTGTAACTCGTCGGTCGATTCTTGTTCTGAGAAAGGAAGCCTATTCCATGTGAGAAATAGCCAAGAAATCTAGTACAACACGGTGTGCTACCCACTTCTCAGAACAGCACAAGCTGTCTCTAACTGGAATAGAATGAGGAGTGGGAGGACACACAACGTGTCTAGTTTGAGAAACACCTCACGGGTCCTCAACCGCTGGTAACTTAATAGTACCCGCACACCTCAACGGGGAAGTTTCTTCGCAATGCATTTGCGGACGCAGCGACGGTCCTGGATCTTGTTTGGATATGGTGTCTCTTCTTCAGATAGTCGTGTTTTTTATACATGCGGATGCATTGACGCACTGTGTTCGCAGACAGCGGTCTTTCGTCATACAATGCCGCACAAGTTCCCCCGTGGAAATAAAACCCACATCCTCTGGCGTTCCAAGCTCCACGCTCAACCAGCTACGCTACACAGGACTTGAAAAGGCTATACAACCATCTCAAAAACGTATGGAGCACCATTAGTCCGCTGTGAGGCCAAATCCCTTACAAATGTAGAGAATTCACCATGACACGCTAGGAGTGGACAGCCTGAGTTCTGTAAAGAGTGGGCAGAACAATGGCAGAGACTGACTGGTAGGCCTCTCTGAGAGTCTTTACACACGTCTTATTGTAATCTCCGCCACTGCATCGTGAGGGTGTCAGAACATTGAAAGCCCACCCGCCTGTAACAGCAGATTTTCTGAAACAGTAATGCCGTTTCTCTACTCGCTACTGTTAACATCACTGCACTGCATATTGACTTTTTACTTGCAAACGTCTACTGGAATCTGAAAGGCATTACAGCTGACGCAAGTGTTTAGTTCATTAATCGAATTGTCATGACAACGCCATAGTCTGCAAAATTAACCATCACAAATGATTTAATTAGTGACAAAAAAGAAATGTGTAATACAAATGCTATAGCAGTTATTTTTGCTCTTGGCAAAAAGTAGATATACATATTGTACAAATTAGTGTCCATGATAATAATTTCAAACACATGATTGCCTGAACATTGTGTTGTAATACCATATTAGAACACAAAATATGTGACTAGCATCTAGTAAATATTCTTACATTTACTGTCCACAATGACTATATTCCAACCTTGTACCTAAAGCTCACGGTTGTGTTACAGTACAGCCACAGATGATGATTAACCACATCATCTGGTATCAGCCAATGCCATTCGAAATCCTGGTACCATGGTAACATGGAGGAAACAATGTTGTTACCTGTGCACTCAAAAACACTATAATGAGAAATATATAAGGACAAGTTCTCTAAGCTACTACTGCAATTGACCCATCATTGCTCATGCAGACCATGAAAATGGAACACTTAACATCAAACACTAAAGTCACAGCTATTCCAGAGAAGGTCAGGGTAATGTGCTAAGGTGGTCAAGGGCAAATGAAGGGTTCGCCAACCCAACCTCACTGGATGTGTGTAATTATTGGCTATACGAGTTTCCATCACTGTAAAATCCATGACGGCGCACACTTCAGGAGAAGGGTGGGGAGTCAGGACACAAGCTTACCCTTAACCCATAAGTCAAATGAAGCACTCCAACAATCGCCCCCAACGGGCTTAAAAGGAATAAAGTGGGCGTCGTGACGGAAGTGCCTCAAACCCCAGCTGAACCTTTTCCATGCTCATAGGACTAAGGAGGGAGGTAACCGAATGCAGACCGCTGAACGAGGGCAGTTTGAGGCCCCATCCTGTGTTTAAAGCATACTCACCAATCAGATTCTGGGCAGCATCAGGACCACATGATTGGGCGGGGTCAGCGGGAGGATGTCCGCACACAGTAATGCCATTGGTCAGCAGAACAACAGACTTCTTTCTTGAGGGCTGGAACAAAAATGAGTTGAGAAATGCCTCGTCACCTTCAAATAATATATTATATCAGGAAAATCTGAATAACTCCATTCCATATTACACATTATGCCAGGGATAATATGGATCATCACGTCAGCATGGCATCAGAGTCAATATTTTAGTTGCTACATATCCGCGTTCACCAGAGCGTAATCCAGTCAATGACAATCAACTCATGTGGAGACAAACTCGATCGGCAAGACATTCATAAAGGACGCATCACGTATGCATGAAAGCAAGCACGCACAGTCATGAGAAATATAACAATCAGCAACTGATGGCAAGTATTCTCTTCCATTACAATTGCTGGTAGAGTGGGGTGGAGCAAATTATTTTGGTAAAGGTACCTTTGGCAGCGATTATATTTGGGAAAGGCTGGACCAATTTTTGTAGTTCCAGACAGCAACTCTTTCCCAATCTTCTTTGCAAAATTGCTCAAGCACACCCACGTTGGATGGTGACCGCTGGTGAACCATTTTGACTTCGATTCCACAGTAGGGATGGCGTTGACTGGATGATGTGCATCCTTAAGCTTCTGCCAAACATAGCGCTTCGTCTTGAGGCCAACACATTAGAATGTTCTTACACTTGTTGTACGAGTGTCCTACATGTCTTATTTCTTTTTTGCCACTTTCCCATGAAGGACAATTTTTACAATTAAGCAATCAGACTCACTCAATAAGGCGTAACCCAACTGGTGGACCATTTTACATTTATCATAGCACTTATGATTTATTTCAAACACAATTCTATGGAAACTGCCCTTCTAACTTTATCCAAATGAACAGCACACAATTGAAGTACACCCTTAAACAAGAGACACAATAGACCAGCTGCATTTTGTTGCCTCTGTTATTTGTACATTTTATGTCCATAAACAGGATTTTGTCAATATCAAATAAGCCATCTACAGTATCTCATCCTGACACAATCATACGGTACCCTGGGGAAGGCTATTCAACATGTAAATGATGTAAACATTAGAGGAAGACGGCAACGTTTGTACAAACAGCCGTTGTTGTAAACCAACTGTGAAGCTGGAAGCAAGGGGAAATAACGCCTAGATGCTTTTCACAGCAACATTAAAGTTTGTTAATTGGCATGGCAATGGGTTCTCCACAAAGTGAACAAATCCCTCTAAAAAGTGATTTTGCACCCAGGAAATATCAATGGTAGGCAGCATTTCACTTAGAAGAAAATGCAAACAATCACAAAGATAAATATTAACAAACTCATGTTCAAACTGCATTGTCCAAATGCAATTAATAGCTTAAGTACATAACAAGATAGTGATACCCTGTCACTTCTATGAAGTCTGGAGCAAGTGGCATACTTTGCACCACAAATTGTACATTGAGTTATCAAGACACCCAAACTTTTGTCTCTAAGCTGCCTTTCAATTAAAAATAATCTGGTCTATTTTGTTCAGCTCAATGCTGCGGGAAGATACAATGCAACACCCGGAATTAAGTTGCTTTCATTGATTACAACAAGACCCATTCTCCTGTTCACTGGTGCTGTATCTCCATCCAAACAGACTCTCTGCTTTTGTCCCGACATTTGTCACATAACAACTCGGTGTGGGTGGTTGTGATTACAATCTGATAAGGATTCCCATTAAATGAATGTTGTCGCCTTCAATAAAGAGGTGGCCTTCAATACAGAGGCAGGCGGAGGGGTGGTAGCAAGGGGGCCATGTCCCAATTGTCAATCGCAAACTCCCCATGGAAGTAAACCCATTACAAGTGGTGTAAGCATAGGAAGGGGAGAAGTTCCACGTGAGAATGCCTGGTGGGGACCGGGTGAAGGGAACACAATTAGCATGGAATTCAGCAACAATACCAAGTCTTTTGAATAATGCCTACGAGGAGAACAGGAGATGTTCATGTTATGTACCAAGAGTGACACATGGGTGGGTTATACAGCGAGTGCCTTCAAGGTCTTAGAGCCACATGGTTAGATAGAGTACCGTCCCAACCCCTAGGACAATTGATGTCAACACATAACGTCCTCTGTGATCAGGACACCGGGCGAGAGAATGGACGAATGCCAGACGAGCCTCGACTTACCGGGCCACTACGCACGCTGATCCAGTGGATCCCCTCGGGCCAAGGAACACTGTAACCCCCCCCCCCCCCCACGCAGCTTGCTATCAGGGGTGACATTGGCAAGTAGCTGACGCAAACATGGCCTAATGATTTCTTTATGACTTGTGTCATTGTCAGCCGGAGAGTGAAACGAGGTTCGGGACTGGAAACGGGGGCAAGAAAATGTCCGGCATTGCCATTAGGGCTCCGGGCAGAAGAAGTGCCCTGCATTAGGGACTCCCGGCGTCACCGATCTCAGGTCACAGAGCCGAGGCCTCTGCGCTCTCTTCCGACCGGCAGATGTTAAGTGCGCTCGGCGGGGGGGGGGGGGGGGGGTTGTCTCGGTGCCGCTTCGGGGACTAAATGATGTCTGAAGTGTTTTAATCGAATGCCGTCCCTTCATTAGTCTAACAATGTGGAGCGGCGGAACACGGCGTCCCCTGGGGGAACTCTGACGCAGACGCTGCGATGAGGCCCAGCCGGGGGGAGGACGGGAGACTGGGCGCCCCGGTGCCCTATACATTTAAACGGGCTGATATCAGAGGCTGTAAGCCTGTCAGCGTACCGTGATTAATTCAGGACAGCTTCGAACTGCGGCGGTTTGCATGTCGATGAAAGGCCATAAAGAGGCATTCGCGTTTATCTATGGGCCTCGTAAGTCACAGGTCGTGAGCTGCCGTACGCTTGTGATCAACAACATGGACATGAGCGAGAACTGGGTCCAATTGTGTCACTGCTGAAGTGCCGATGGCTTCAGACTCATATGGAGCATTTGGTGCCACGCCTATGGAACTTCAAGTCTTCAATTCAGAATGACAGAGGACCCGGGGACGTCTGAAGGCGTATTCAAAATGCCATAGCTCCTCCTCCCAGACAATTATCCGATCATTTCTTTATCCAATCAAACGGGTCATCTACAAAACATCTGCAAGACACACTATGAAAGTAAAAAATCCTGAGTGATTGCTGAAGGTGAAGACGTGTTACAAAAGACACTGGGGTTTTTTCTCTGTCTGGCGGTTGAGCCAGTTCCAGATCGCTCCATCCTACAGACTATAAATCTACTTCATGGCTGTATTTCACCCTGTCTAGATGTATTGATTATTGGATTAGGACAGAGATTATTTTTTTAAAAGCTTAATGACAGAGAGCTTCATATCCATCTGTCTGGCCAATCGGTTTTTTAATCTCAAATAGAAAATCTGGCGATTTACTATGGCCCATAGATTGATGACAGCTGCCGGCTCGGGGTGGGGGGGGGGGTAGGATGGGGCGACAAGGCAACCCTCTGAGCCGTATCTGAGCCACATACTTCAACATAACTCAACGAGAAAAAGAAAAAGCTTGCAGTTGGATTAATAATTAGGGTCATTGAGCTGTCCTCAGTCTGTACTATTCACATATCTCTCACCACAAATAGCCCTGTGGTAACTGTCATCTGAGCATCATTAAAAGTTAAAATATTAACTTTTGAAAAAACACAACTTTCCAGTGGGTGAACTGTTTCACTTTACTTAGTTTCTATAATCTCAACAAACACAGGTGGGGTGTAGCAAAAGTAAACTTACGATTCAGCACTCCCAAAATTTCACTGGCAAGAATCTTCCTAAAATGGCATTTACTGGCAACTACAACAAGCCGCATACAGTGACCACAGCAATGTATATATTCTCAGAACTTAGCAGACCAGTCCACTTTTTCCTACATTTTATTCACCGTAATTCTCCTCTTCCATCACCTACTGGAAAATAGATCATTCTTTATCAAGAATTTTTCAATATTATTTTCCCATGATGTTTATTAACTTCATAACGTTATGAGTGCAAGTTGATGTCGTATCTGTCAGGAAGACCATTATTGGGCAGTTGGTACAATATACCATTAAGATGTTTGTTGTAGTGGTCAGTGGGGCTGTCAATTACGAGCAGACTAAAATATTGCAAAAGGCTGCAACACAGTCAACAACTTTGCGGATGAGTCAGCGACAAGCGAACGTTGCCCTAATTTTCTCATCATAGCGTGCACGCATCGGTCCCAACTCTTCTCACGGGCGTCGCTATTCGGTATATAACAATACATGCGCCTTATCGCTCTCGGTATGTCGGAGCGTCCTGTCATTTCCGTCACTCAGTCATTCTATTCTATCGGTCGTCAGGGTGACGGAACGCTAACCGCCACCTCCGTGTCGTGGGGAACGACCAAAGCCACCGCTCGGTGCCCTAAGCGGGACTTCCTCGGCAGTGGACGTCATGCTCCGTGCGTCTGTGATTGGGCGTGCAATCACGTAGGCGTGCACAAGCAATTCCCTGCTCTGCATTTTTCCTCTTAATAGACGGGGTGGGGGGTGGGGGGCCATCACCCTGTGTACCAACGACTGCCTCTCCTCATCAAAGAGATTGACAGGCTCCGGTCTCAGCTAATCTTCGCTAATCGAACACTCATTACCATTATCATCGCCACGTTGGTACTTTTCACTATCAAAATTAGAATTCAGTCATCTGTCATGGGCTTAGTCCCAAATTGCACCCTACCGGGTTTTTTTTCTTCTTTTGAGCAATTAAGTGAAATTACGAACTACATAGGAAATAGTGTCCCATTTGGGATACCACCGCAGATGGAACATTAACTTCATTACCTAGAAATATAGAGTGTACAGGATTCTGGTTTATATACTGACCTGGCATTGTTCAATCAGAGTCTCGGATGAGTATGGCTAAATGCAAAATTCTGTTTCACCCTAATGATGCTTTGTTCCATTGGAGTTCTTCTCTGACGAACAAGGTTAATGATTACTAATGCTGGAGAATACATCTGCTGACCTGAAACAGTAGACATTGTACCCTACAAGATGTATTCATTGTCTCTTTATATAAATGCTTGTGTGAATTTTTCTCATTAAGTCGGCATCCCATTCTGGTAGATGACTGGCTTCCATGCAACTGCTTGTTACGGAAGAAATTCAACTGCTTGAAATCTAGATTCCTCTCATTCTGTCCTAATTTCCACGACATCACAGTTGTTATTGGTTTGTTATGTTTAGTCACTGATCAAGTATGGGGGAAACACAAAGTAAATTTCCCTAGCAAATAAAAACTCCCATTAAAATTTCTTAGTTAACTACTAACTTATTAAAGTATTAATTTGAATGTATAACAGAGCTGAGAATTCCATATAATAACGTCATCATATTCTAAAGCAGAAAAATAGGTAGCAAGAAATTATCTGTAAAACATTTACCCATCTGTCTTTACCCATCCACAAGCCTTTTCTAATAACTAGGACTTTATGCAGTAGTTCCATAATGGGAACTAGCAATGTTTCAGTTTGAGGATAATGAGGAACCTGGGATACGATCTCAAGTACTCCACCACGCTTTTCAAATTTGAAAACTGAGAAGTTCAGTCTTCTTCATATCCTGATGAGAAGGGGAATGAAGGGATCAGTGATCTTTAAGCAGGTTGTGTCGCCTAGAGCCTGTAGATCATACAAGCTCATTAGGTTGACTGCTAGTCTGTTATTTATGTAAGGCTACCACAGTCTGTCACAGCACGGTGAAACCAATGCTATACTTTCAACGTGGAAAGTATTAAACGCACACTATTTTCTGCGAACGTATGGGTCTGACTGAATTGGTGTTTAACTTACATGCTGGACATTGTAAGGATTTACTTCTGCTGCAATGTTCCACATTTAACCCTTACAGTTTTCAAATGAACCTGACTGTGGAGTTATAAACCACCAACAGTGTAAAATATGACACTTGATTCAGAGTAAATGGCTGAGCTTAGTGCTGATGCTGTTACAAGAAATGAAAAACAGCATGGTTTTACAAAATATTTATGACGAGCAGTTTTTAAGGGCAATATACTGCAGCTATTTGGTTTCCAGTACGAATGTGGCTTGATGTGTGTAATTCATTGGTTTGGGACAGATGGCCAGTTGCGGAGGGCAATAACAAGGGGAAATAAACTGTTTAAGTGTCAGGATTGTAGGAACATTGGCTGACTCGGTGGGAGGAGACAACCGGTATCTTTCCGACTAGCTTCTCTGCCCTGGAGTCATGTAGGACCACAAAGTTGTAACCACGATCCTCTTCTGTGGACGGATGTCTTAGGGTTTACCCCTTCAGCAGGCAGATTTCAGAACCAAAGAATGGACTCTACGATTGATGCGTTAAGCTAAAGCATGGTTCACCACCTGCAAGACCATTTCCTTTTTGGGGGGTTGTCTTGCTGTTGCATTTCCTTTGCGCCTGTTGTCCCTTCTGTTTGCACCAAAAAAGGTGACATTTGTTCACAATTCCTTATGCTTCCTAACGGGACAGATCAATATCCCTGAAGTTTAATTGACTACTTGGTGTTATAGTGAAGATGAAGTACAGCCTCAAACTACTTGGGAACACTCGATATTGATGTGCCTGGGCCTTGAACAAGTCCAATACCTGTCACTTATTTATTTATTCATATTTATTGCATTTCTTTTTTTTCAGATTTAAAAGTTTCCACCGAATTGTTTATAATATATAATTATTTCAGTCAGTTTCTGCCTTTACAACTGAGTACATCCTATATGCAATTTCTTATGTTACACAAAAAATTAGAACCTGTCGTCCATATTTTCCTTCCAATATCTCTAATTTAATGTATATATTTAATGTATATGTGTAATATATATCTCTGGTTTACTTGCTTTGGATATTTTAATTTAACTGCTCTATTTCTGGTTAGTGCTGCAGTTAGAATTTCACCATTTCTCCCTCTCTGACTAACCCTAGAATAATTCTCACTTGCATGTTATTACCACCGAATAATTAAAGTCCATGCCTTTTCATGTAATCACACATTTTACAACGCTAATTAAAAATGTTGACTTTGATATACAACCCAGGCCAATTATTGCAGTCAACGCATTGATTAATAATACTTGCCTGCGGATATCCCATTCCTACTTTTACCATTACGGAGTGCAGATCTCATGTTAATAGGCTTTGGTCTTGAATTGGTATTGTTTTAAATTAGTCACACTGTATTTAGGAATACGTAATATTACACTATGGAGATGATTAACCGTTACCACTCACAGAAACGTCCGGACACAATGAGCCTCAAGGTGGTTGTTGCCCTGTGTCGTAGACGGACCAGCTTGTCAACGGCCAGTAAAGCCCTGACGCTCCTGAAAGGAGGCTCTTTCATTAGGAGGAGACCCCGGGCTCCACTAAAACAAATTGAGAATGTATTCATTTTGCTAATCAGCGTTCCTTTTGTCTTCACAACCTCCAAAATGGAAGAACATTTGGTTTCTTCCAGTCGATGAAGCTTCCCATTTCAACACTGCACGGTGTAACGTTTGACGGCAGGCTGTCGTAATATAGTCCATGCCTTAAGGTCCAACATCTCTCAATGGCCCGCCCAGGGAGACGGGTTCCAGTCCTCTTCCAGCCGGGCAAGGAGTCTTCAGTTGGCCTACTCAAAGACCTTTTGGCGCAGGCTTGGAGTAAGGGCTCTCCCCTTCCACAGCCTCTCTGCCACTCTCCTCGCAGCATGATAATGGAGGGCCGCTAAACGATTAACACGCTAACAGCTTCTCACTTCGAGGGAGTGAAGGGGTGAGCTCTGAGAGGTGGGAGGTAGAGGAGGGAGGCTTAGCCGCACAGAGAGAGGAGAGACGTGCCACGCCATTCCCAAAACAGGCATGCTGTGTCTAACATGTGTGAATGGCCCTAACCCGAAGTCCTCAGCGCTGTGATCCACTGTGTGGGACGGAGCCATGAAACACAAGTCGAAGTCTTGTGGGCAAAACAATAAAGTTGACATTGTAGGCTCTCAGGTAGAGATGATCAGGTCTGATTTAAGGTTAAAGGCAACTGGGCAAAGTAGTTACTATGCCACTTTTTTTTTTTTTTGGGTTTTGAGAATTACACAAATATTAATCTTAAGTCTAAAGTCTGCCGCCTCAGTTTTTTATGATGGCAATTTGCATATACCAGATGGAGGTAAAACATCCTCCGAGAGCAACTTCTCTCAACCATCCAAAAAGCCGAGGAACAATGCCTTTTCCAGCATGAGGGAGCACGTTATAACTAAGTGGCCCAGGGAACAAAACAGTGACATTTTGTGTCCATGGCCAGGAAACTCCTCAGACCTTAATACCATTGAGAACTTGGTCAATCCTCATGAGGCGTGTGGACAAAAAAAACACACAAATTCTGACAAACTCCAAGCATTGATTATGCAAGAATGGGCTGCCATCAGTCAGGATGTGGCCCAGAAGTTAATCGAAATGAACGCAATTATAGTTCAGTATACCATAGTAACAATCTACTGAAAAAAGATCTAAAAATAATGCAGCAAACTTTGTTTAAACCAATACTTGTGTCATTCTCAAAACATTTGGCCACGGCTGCATTGCAAATTGCAAAACCATGACACGCAAAATCTATGTATTCCCACAAAAGCATTGAATAGGAACGTCTACATGCAAGCAGAGAGTAAGAAAGAGGAGACACAGCTGAAGCACCTACGTGTAAATACTGGATCAGGAACTTCAAGAAGAGCCAGCTAGAAATGTTGAAGGTGGGAAAAACCGCCTCCACCACAATGCTCCTCAACTCCATGGCCCCTGTACAGCCCCTGTCCTGTACTCCCATTACTGCATATCTGTAATAAAAAAAGGATAAATGAACTTTAGGACAGGACATGGGTCTTCCTGGCCTAAAAGATAATGAACTTTAGGAGAGGAAGGCAATGGGAAAAATGTATAATTCCATGGCAGTGTGTGCAGAAAGATCTCTCTCTTAACCGGCATATCTCACATGTCCTTTTTAAAAGACAGGTTAAGGTGGAACGGCTGGTGGCTTAATGGACCCCTCGTCCAAATCCGCATCCACTTGGCGTGGCATCAGCACAGACCAACAACGACGTGCTACACTTCCAACACAGTGCAGAATGTCAGCCTCAAATGCATTGCTGCGGTATATTCATATCCTGCCTACACTCCGTGTGTTCTCTACACATCTATATCTATTTCTGTACATAGTCCTTTATTTAATATTCTCCCAATTTTAATGTGTTTTTTTTGTCGTTGATTATCATCTTTTGTCCATTACAGCGTCGCTGGGAGACTGAAACATCTGCCAATCTGTGAGGGGTTTGAGCCGAGTGAACCCCGTCTACTAATCATTCTAATCTTTTCATCTTTTAAAGCCAAGATTTTATTGGATTATCAATTATTCATGGAGTGAAGAAATAGAGCGAGAGACACACAAAATGTGTCCGGGACTAGCTAGGGAATAGCAGTTGAACTGTGTCAGCTGTGATGGAGGAGGATCCCAGTGTTCGTGATAGGAGTTTTGACAGGACAGCTTTGATCCAATCATGTTCCCCCATCCCACAGGACCCTGCTAAACACAACACAACGAGAGCTCAAAGACTTCTAACCTCCCACAAAGCTCCCCTTAGAGCCACTGGGTCGAAGCACTAACCAGACAGTCATGTTGAATCTTGAACCTCACACTAGAACACACTGACAGGGTGAGATGGCTCCATAAGCCACATGATGAACTAATTGAACGCAAAGCCGGATACCACAATGGAGTCATCACGTCAAACAGTTCCAGGAAAAAAAACAGCGAAGGGTTGTGATCTTTCAAAGTTTCATGAATTATATCGATTGATTTTGGACTACACATTTTGTGTTTGGGGGTTCCAATTTAATGGAATAACAAGTGGGGCCATAAACCTCAGTATCACTTTAATTGAATCTGATCTGATGATGCCGTTTCATACCACTGTGAACAAAGCATTCAACCCTGACCCCTGACCCAGGCATGCAGCATTTATTACAGAACAAAATCATGAGTCACCCGGACTGGCTTCTTTCAAAAAGTCATGGTTTCACATCTTCTCTCCCTCTCTCTCCCTCTCACCTCCCTCCCTCCCTCGCTCGCTCCCTCTCTGCTTCCTGAATAATTGATAATCCAATAAAATATTGGCTTTAAAAGATGAAGGAATATAATGATTAGTAGGCGGGGGGTGGGGGGGTCACCGGATTTAAGCCCCTCTGTCTCCGTGTGACGTGGTAATCCTCATGGAAGGACCAGCGCCAGGGTGACAGATTCTATCGTCTGTTTAGACGGCAGGCAGAGGAAGACCGAGCCTGGGGCCAGAAACACAATGACCAGTTTGAATTGGCTTCTCAACGTCCATGCCCATGAACATTCCAGTAAACTCACGGGCACATACTACACACACACACATTATCCTCATGTACAGCTGCTGCACTGTCCTCACAAATATGTATCCATCTAATGAAGTTGAGAAGGCAGGTGTGTTCTGCATTGTGGATTCGACCCAGGCCAGTTTAAAGCCCATTCGGGATTGGTTGTACAGATATCATTCTATGTTCCTCGTTACAGGACAGTGCTTTCACCTGTTCACTTTGAGTAATCGGGTTTGTTGTTTCAAGATCAACGTTGACATGTTGTCCTGTTTGAGATGGTCTTATCTGGGGTTTGAAGAGAATTGATGAAGAAAAGCATCAAAATAAATAGGGTTTCAAGAAGCTTGAGTAAAACAATGGCTCTCAAAAGCATTCAATCTCTTGGACTTTTCCACATTATATGTTACAACATGACATCAAAATGGAGTGTTCAATACAGACCAACACAAAAAAGTCCAGAATGTCAATTTGAACAACAAAATCGGCACATAGTTCTGAATGCCCAACAGAAAATAATTGACTCCACCTTTGGTGTCTCTTTGGACCAACCTTGACCAGTTTGCACATCTGGACGCAGCAGATGTTGCCCATTCTTGCTAGCAAATTGCACAAGCTCTGTCAAATTGGATGGGGACATCTGAAGAACAGCAATTTTAAACATGATTCATTTATTGTCAATTTGATGGAGGGCCAGGCTTTTAACTGGGCCATTCCAGGACAGTAACCTCGTTCTTTTTGTCACTCCAATGTGACTTTGAACATCCCAGGTAACCAGCAGAATTCTGTTTTCTTTCAGGATCTTTATAAAAAAATGTCCAGACCTAACAGAAAGCAGCCCCATGGCATGATGCCTCCACCACAATGCTTCACAAATGAGGTGTTGTTCTCAGGATGATGTGCGCTGTTAGGCCTTCTGAAGGGTTAAGGCCAAAAAGCTCTATTCTGGTAACATGAGATTATAGAACATTCTTCAACTTGGTCTCAGATACTCCCACAAGCCTCTGGGCAAACTCTAGCCAAGATTAAAAGTTTTTTCATCAATGGCTTTCTATTTACCACTCCTATTAAAGCCACTTCGGTGAAGCACACGTTTCTATTGTTGTATTACGTACAACATCTCCTAGCTCAGCCATGAAAGACTAGAAATCTAGAAAGAGTTGCTAAACATGTTTGAGGATGACATGTTCTGGACAGATTACAGTTGTCTCATATTGTCCATTTCTCAACAATAGACTTATACATATATATATATTGTGCTTTAGGGGACATTCAATGCATTGGAAATGTTCCTATTCACTATACCTAACTGGTGCGTTTGAAAAACCTAATTCCGGATTTGCTCTGAGTGTTCTTTTAGTCTTCATGAAGTAGGTTTTGAAACTGTACCTATTGTAGTACCTCCCAGGAAAATGTTTCAAACACCTTGATGGAATGGACTTCATTGAACTAATGCAATAACTTCTAAAGACATCTGATGGCGCCAGAGAGCATTGTGTTATCATTGCATTAAAACAATTAGCAGATTTGAATTATTGAACAGGAGCAAAAACTCCTGATTAAAATCAATTTTGATGCACAAACACAATAAAATCTGGAAAAAGACAGATATAGATAGATCACAGATTGCAAATAAAAAGGTTTGATTTACGCGCTTCCTGTCAAGTAATCCTATCTAAGACACACCCCCTGTCCTCTGTCCTGATTCAGGACTCAATCTTAGTGTCAATCACTCCACTACCTCCAGATTGAGTGAGAATGAAAGGCAGTACCACGCTAAAACACCACCCTGTTTACTGCACAAAGGAAACAAATAACAACGTCATCTGTAATTATTACCTTCCATGATGTTTGGTGTTTGGGCTGGCTCTAGGACGCCTGTTAGAAGTACGATAGTGTTTATTTCCTACAGCTACGACCATAGCCGACTTAATGGAGCGAACCCAGCGTGTCCCTGTAGTTCACCACCAATGGGATGTTTAGGCAGTTAATTGGTCATAAATGAAACATTTCTCCCTCTGGAATGTAATGCAACGCTGTATCTGTGAGGCAGCGGTGTAATATGTTTTCAATAGCCCCTAAGGGCAGTATATACTCCATGTCAGTTAAGGTTTATTTGGCCATAATGCGTGTAATGCAGAAGGTTTTCTGGACATACGGCTTACAGTGAGCAGCTCTTGATCTATGATGTAATTTCCTGTCATGCCCAGGTGGGCTAAATCCCACCAATCTGCCCACCTGTTGGCAAATACACACACACACTCACACACACACACACCAATAAGTGGGCTGTAACCATGTCACAATGCAAGGCATTCGCAGTCCATTAGCTACCCATGTCAGACAGTACTTCCTCCGTACAGCCTTCCTGGTTTGAATGCGGCTCAACTCCCAGTCTGTTCATTAGGCAGGCATGAAACAACAGGTATGGTGTAGCTTTGACATCTACCTCTGTGGATGTCTTGTTTGTGTCCAACCTCCAAGAGCCCTCGTATCTCTCGCTCTCCTCAGTAACGTTCTCCCTCTAGCATCTCCCGTCTTCCTCCCATTTCTCCTACTCTCCATCCCTCCCTCTCACAAACCCCCCCACTTTTCTCTCGCCTCGCCTCTCCTCCTGCAAAACCTACCGCGGTGTGATAGGTGACAGACAACAGGAACAACAGCCGTCCTCTCGAATCGGGCTCAAGCACGCACGCGCACCCACACAAACACACCCGCGCACCCACACAAACACACCCGCGCACCCACACAAACGCGCACCCACCCACACACACGCGCACACACACACCCACGCGCACCCACCCGCACCCACGCGCACCCACG
>JACXGK010002038.1:0-42901 GCA_016801125.1 Novumbra hubbsi | reverse complement strand
ACCCACACAAACACACACGCGCACCCACACAAACACACACGCGCACCCACACAAACACACACGCGCACCCACACAAACACACACGCGCACCCACACAAGCACACCCGCGCACAAACCGAGCCTGCTCTAGCACTCTCGCGGCCGCATGATGAATTACCCTCATCAATTTGTTTCGCCGGCCGGCCTCACGGGTCACAGCAGAGACGGGGTCTGGCATTTCTGTGGCGTACTGTATATGCAAATACATGCCAATCAATTAGCGAACACCTCAACCAACACCACCCAACCCTCGGCCCTCCCCCAACCCTCGGCCCTCCCCCAACCCTCGGCCCTCCCCCAACCCGAAAGGAAAGGATTACGTTAACATTGAGCGGTGTTCAGAGTCAAACACTGATTTGATGAACAGGGGAAAGGCTAGGCGACTCAATTCCTGGGAGTATTTACATAAGAGATCCACGGGTCAGTAAAGCAAGCATTCACAATCTATTGGATGCTACTTTAACCCTTGTCACCATCACACCTGCTTTGAATGCGCATTGCAATCATGTACCCGAGGTGGACGTCGATGTTTAAAAGTCAATTTGTTATTTCTGTAAAAACTAAACCAGAGAATAACAGCATGAGGGTGGTCCATATGTGTTTTGCATGAAGGTTTGCTGTGTCACAGTCTCAAGAGCACGCAGGAGATACCAGGAGACCGGCCATTACATGAGGAGAGCTGGACAGGGCCCTCAACCCAGCAGCAGGACCGGTATCCGCTCCTGTGTGCGAGGAAGAGGAGGAGCGCCGGCAGAGCAAAATGACCTCCAGTGGACTACTGACCCGATGAGGGTTAAGTGCTCCCTTAATTTCTCTGAGCAGTGTATATATAGAGAATTTAAAATGTAAACTACTTAACATCTAAAACATTAAAAACTAACTGAAAGACTTGGTGGTTCACTGAGGGAACCACAGCATTTGAATCAATGTCACTGAGTGCAATAGCACTGGAAAACATTGCCCCCGTTTCAGCATTTTCAATCGTATAGCCATCCTATGGAATTACTTTTCACCAAAATGTTCTGACACTACCGCCCATTAGACAAATTACACAACGTTTTGGATCATTTATAGAAGGCCATATCCTATGAGAGTGATGAATAGATGAGGTGATTCGCAAGCACCAGCTGATTCATTAATAAAATGTGCCAATCCTAACAGCTGTAATAACAGTCAGTTTGAAGTGTACTTAATGAGACGCAGGGAAGGATTTATCAGGGGATGTTCATTCAACGAACAGCCCGTTGAGCTGTCAGGCCCATCAATGAGTAAATAACAAGGTCTGTATGCTGCCATGCATGTTCAAACTCATGTATGTTCTCTGAAAAAGTGAGTGTATTGGAACACTGGATACCGGAATAATATGCAGTGTTCATTAAAATATTGACAAAAAAGTTGGACAAATGACATGCCAATAATAAGGTTCATGCATATTCAGCCTCTTAAGACCAGTGGCTGCAAACGGAATTATCAAAACGTTTTAAGTAGCTAAGTAAACACAATACCTTTCAAAAGTTAGGGCTCACTTTCCTTATTGAAAGGTGCATTTTGATGTGAATCAACAAGAGGCGTATATTAATATAATTAAATTCAGTACAAGTGCAAGCTCATCTTCATTATAGAAATGGGTAATCATTTGATGCATTGTAAAAGTGTTATTCACTCAATATGTTCAATATTTGGGAACTCATTTCGAAAAAAGGCTTTTGCTAGGTCATTATGGGGGTATTGGGTGTAGATTGATGGAAAGTATTTTTTTTTAATCAATTATAAATTCAGTTCATAACACAACACAAATTGGAAAAAAGAAGGGGTCTATTTCACAAAAGGCCTGCATGCGTCTTAAAAATGAAGCAACATCCTCAGAAGGATGATTTGGATGAGGAGTTGAGTGGTCTGTCTGGTGGTGCCATTATCCCCAGCGGTCCAGTACGGGTTCAGATGGATGCCGGTTGACAGGTGGTTGACAGGTAAGAGGCTTTCGTCCCGGTGTCTGTGGCCACTTTGGATGATGCTTATCACACACTCTCTTCCCGTAGTCCAATCCGAAGAACGGTTGGAAGTGATGAATCCTTCTTGTGTGATCCGTTTAAAGCGAAGTATTTTTCTTACCCTTCTATTCCATGTCTGGTGTTGTCCACTCAACATAGGAGCGCTGCACAGCTTGTGATGGCTGAAGAGGGATATTGAAGACCTATTAGGTGTTCTCGTTCAGTGATATAAATCTGACATAAACCAGGGTTAAAACATTTTGGTTAATTTGTTCGTTTTCTTTTTATTTACTGACAGACCCATTTCCAAAATGCAACCCGCAATTCTCTGGACTGCTGACTTTTCTGTCTCTCTTTCTCATGTCTCTCACGCTCTCCTCTTCGATCTTACAGTGTTTTGGTTTGTCTCCTCCACCCAATCGAGTGCGACGGACGTGCATCACTGCTCCGAGGGAACACTGTCTCTCCAGAAAATGAGTCAGACCCCCAGATTTAGGCCATGGGGCTCACTTGGGCTGACAATGTCTCAAACTGATAGTCTTTAAGGATCACATAAAAAAAAATCCAAACATGAAATTGTGACATGTTGAACACGAGAATTAGTAGGTGGGTCCAAACTCCTCACTGGTACAGAATTAAACAGAATACAGTTGATTTTGTAGAATCTTCTAAGTAGCAACCCACTTCCTTGGTGACAGATTTATACAAGCATCGCGTTCTCTCAACCAGCTTCATGAGCTAGTCACCTGGATTGCATTTCAATTAACAGTTGTGCTATTCTGTGGAATCGATCTCTGCATTTCCACTGTACCTATTGTTAATAATGCAACCAAATAAATTGATATTTTTACCAATGCGATTCGGTTGTCAAAAGAGACTTGTTTGCCAACGATCCATCACTACATGTAACCTTATGAGAAAAATACTTGAACAGTGCTCTATTTGTACAGAAAGAGGCAAATGTTGTCGAACAACTGGTCATAAATGCAATCTTAGCAACTAAACATGGATCTAATGCAGTTCTCTGCCTTGCTTTAGCCAACTTGCCGAAAATGAGATAAACCCATCTGCTGGTGACACAATGCTGCCTTCGCCCAAGCTAAAGACAGCTAGCTAGCAAATTAAGGTTGCACACGTTGTTTTAAGGTTGTGGGTGATGTTATTTTGTAGAGTAAAAACTTAAATCTAGTGAAGGAGCGGCCACTTCACAAATCATACAAATATAATCTTTCTCGTTGATATGAATATATCAATAAACCGCTAATATTGGCCAATAGATTTGTTCAACCGATATGTCGGGCCCTAAACAAATGGTGAGCATTTTGAAAGCGGGAGGCGACTTTCTATACCCACTGCATATACAAACAAGGGGAAAATGTATTGGAAAAACATGAACATAATTGCAATTAACATGCAAACATAAGCATGTACAAATCTTTTGAGCTGGCCTATTTGACCAGAACATTCTGTGGACCAGAACATTCAGAAATAGCTTTCACTCTAAGTTTGTGTATGACTAAAGGGTCATAACTTACTGCACACTGACATTTTCAGCAGGGGAAATCCCAACAGGGAAAGTATATTGGATAAAGGGGTGGAAGGAGGAGCGATAAAACAGATAAAGCTACCAGAGCTCCATTGTTGTCACACATCTTCCAACTCTAGGGATAGAGCTACACAAAAACCACAATGAGATATTGCTGGCCTAAGTGAGGCCGACCAACCCCCCTGCTTGTAAGGCCTAACTTGTGTCTGTCTGCCGCATCCATGTAGGCTCTTGTCTAGGTATGTACAAACTCCCAGGGTGTCCTTCTAGGGTACTATACTGAAAACTCAATTTCTATTCAGTACATTCAGGAAGTAAACAGAAATTCAAAACTTCCTTGGTTGATAAATGTTGACAGGATGAAATGCCATAGAAATGATTGGGTTCAAAAGAGACCATGACACTGAGGAATGGCTTTTTGAGCAGAAGTGATGCTTTCAAAGCCAGTGATGATGGGTGTGAAATGAATTCATAAGAATTGACAAAAGGAGTTTAGTGAACATCAAAAAAAAAAAAAAAAAATGATGCAGGCTTCAAACACTGTGTGATAGAGAGGACACTTGAGAAGCAGCTATAAATGTACGCAGGAACAGTTAATTGTATGTGTTGTCTTAAAAGCTTACATTGTTTGTTTTTTTTACATACGAAAATGGGATAATATTTCCAGTACTAGTATTACATTTTTGTTCTGGCCACCCCCTGTGCAAACAGACGGACATGCTCGGCGGGTAGTAACATCAAACCACTGCAAACAAAGTGCAAATGGAAAAGACAGCAATTCCCCAAACAAAGTGACGGCTGGCAGCACACTGAGCTACACTGAGCCCCACAACTTGGTCCTTTGAGGTAGAGAGAAAGTGAAGGACAGAGATGGAACAAAAGAGAGGCAGGACGAGGGAGAACTGGAGAGTCAGTGGACACAACTACAAATACAAACCTGATTCCAAAACACGTTTGGGACACTGCGAAAACATGCATATAAAAACCAAGTACAAGGATGTGTGCAAAAAATGTATCCCTACATCAAATTGAAAATAGTATAAAGACAACATACCAAATGTTGAAATTGGAAACAATAAATGGCCATTTTAAATTGTGCGCCAATGATGTTTAAACAAAGACAGGGGCATGCTTACCATTGTGTGGCACTACCTCTTCTTAACAATTCTCTGTAAGCATTTGGAAACTGAGTTTTAATACGTATTCCCATTCTTCATTGATATAGGATTTCAGTTGGTCGACCATCAAGCGGAGGTTCCACCTCTAAATTCCACCTCCCTGACTCAGTCCACAGTCCCCATCTGCTTCAAACAGACCACCATTGTCCCTCTACCAAAGAAACCTTCCATCACCGACATGAATGACTACCGAGGTGTAGCACTTACCTCCAAAATCACGAAGTGCATCGAGCGGCTGGTCAGAACCCACATCTGCTCCACCCTTTCTGACACCACCCTAGGAGATTCAGAGCATGTTAGTTTTCTGTACTACATCATCATGAATTGAACCCACCTGGTATCGCAGATCTAAACATGTTTCTAATCAGGGAGTTGCAATGAGAAGAATGGAGTGGAACTGGCATGAGTGGAACTGGCTTCCAGGTCCAGATTTGAATACCACTGGTTATCTTGGTGTATATTGATTTAGTACTACAGCAGTACTTGTGCATAGTAAGTTAGGTGAAAAGGAATCCTCTATTAAACATAATAACCAACCCAAATAAAAGTATATAAAAAAAGATTGTGAAAATGTAAACGAGACCATCAGAGATTTTTATCATAAACGTTAACTGCAAATTCATAACGTACGCCTATATTAAAAAGGGTCCTGGGGGGAAACAAATCCTCATTCTTTGAATATATAAAATCTAATCCCAGGAGTAACCCAGACAATAAATGTATGTTTGTCTCCACAGTCACCAGCTCCTGGTGAGGATATGAGTCTAGGAGGATATTGTAACAATGTCTACTGCTATAATGCCAACACCAGGCTTTTCCTAATGAGCCCTGTCATTAAGCAGATACAGACTCACAGCAGAAGGAGAAATTACACTCCACAAAGAGACAGTGTTCAGACAAACTGGGTATATCAAGGGAAAACCGTTAACCACAAGCAACATTCATTTTACATTAAAATATCCTTAAAACGGTGTCTCTTGAACCATTTGAGCTAGGGACAAAACCAGCGTTGTCTAACATGCTTTAAGACATACCAATTTAAAGGTATTAAACGTTAATCGACTGTGACTATTAATTAGCAGCATTTGCATAATTAGCTTTAATTAACCCTATATCTGAATCTGTTGAAACATTCAGGCTAGAGGCCAAAGCGACTATGCATCACATGTTTAAAATACAAACTACTCATCCCTGAATAAAAAAAAATTAAAAACCCAGCTTGAATCCCAATGATGGAACCCAGACAATAAATGTATGTTTGTCTCCACAGTCACCAGCTCCTGGTGAGGATATGAGTCTAGGAGGATATTGTGACAATGTCTACTGCTATACTGCCAACCCCAGGCTTTTCCTAATGAGCCCTGTCATTAAGCAGATACAGACTCACAGCAGAAGGAGAAATTACACTCCACAAAGAGACAATGCAAGGACAAACTGTGCATATAGCCTCTGCGGAAGATATGAACATAAATGTAATATCAAAATATCAACATTTTAGTTTTTTTTTTATATCTGCATAAAACGTAGTAACTAATAACAGATTATTTTTAATTGTTTTAATATACGGAAGAGTTTGATTGGAAATCCACAATGCATATTGCCACATCTTCGGCCTTTGGTTCTTATTTCCTAAAAAAAAATCATTGGAGATATAGAAATATAATGACAAAGATGTGGCTTAAATTTATTGTCATCCATAGGCAATACAATGGTAACCCTACTTACAGGTTTCTGGAACCTACAGTTGGTAATTCTCAATACGTCACTCTACAAAACATCTCCAGAGTACTAAGAAAACACGGTACATTTTACAATGATTTGGTTGGACTGTGATCTCTCTTGCAGAGCACAGCACAGCTACTAATTGTATATTATTGCATGCAAAACGATTCCACACATTTGCCACTATAATGCCTTTCAAAAGTGTTTACCACATTGAACTTTGACCTAAATATGTACTAGTTTTCTCTCACCTTACATACAGCCTCGTGTGAAACCGTTATCTTTCCGTTATTGCCAGATCTATCCAGGTGTACTAGAGCCTTTTGGTAACGTTGATGTCTCAACCTGGCACTGAAAGAGTTTGCTCTCGTCTTCACATTTCAAGAAAAACTGGGGTACACAAGCAGTGTACGCTTCTGCTAAATTAAAAAGAGTAAATCAGGACAGTAAATAATAAAAAAAAAATATATATTTATATTTTGTTGAACTACAAGTAGGCCTGGGTACTTAATTAGTGTACGCTGTTGCGTCAGGTAGCATCTTGCTAGCTTATGTTACAAACAGCCCACCAAGCTTAGAAGAAAACATCCACTTAAACCAGCCAGCTGTCGTTATAGGAATAAGGTCAAACATTACATTGATCGATAATGTTCCTAAATGTCATAAAACCAGAGGACGACCTTTTAACGTTAGCTATATAGGTAACGTACCTGGATTTTTCATCAAGTACTGTAGGAGTAGATCTTCGGACAGGGGTTCTTTGGCATTTGTGGAGTTGTTACAGATAACTGAAGCAGGGGTAAGACATGTAATGGGTGTTTAAAGGCAGGAAGAGTCGCAAAATAATAGACTGACATGTCTTTTTAATTGTTTTACGAAAAGCAGTGAATAAAAATGAGTCTAATAGCAACGTGAACAATATGGCGTTGTTGACGTTACGGGGGCGTGGTCAAACTGCGGAAGTTTAATCGAAACCTAAACTTATATGTACCATTGGGATCAGTGTGTTCTTGTAATTATTTCCTAAGAAATCAAATGTATTGCTGAAAATAATAATAAACCTATTCACTTTTGAGTAAGTATGTTTAACATTGCTTCCTTAACGGGGGATTGAGATTGCTCCTCTAACTTCTCAACAATGACAACCCATGAAAAAAGTTTTGCTTCCTTAAATCTACAAACGTCTAAAACGGCAACGGGTAAAACTCTGCAAGAAATCTAATGATCTCTGCTGACTCTAATGAGCTCTCATATTATCTCTTAGAACTCTATATTCCTAAGGACAGGGCCTGAAGTACAGGAGACCGCACCGTTCAACAACACATTTAACAAACCTTTGAAAGCAGGAGGACCTGTGCTCTCCATACGGGTTTAACATTAAGGACTATTGCCTACCATCAAATTTGTGAATAATAAATTAACCAAAATGTAAACCAGAGACATAGGATTCCTGTTTCAAATACAGCAGACATCAGCTAGGGATGACCACTCTGTCTGCCAAACAACATACTGTCTAAATGCTGCACATCACTAATGGTTGTGGTCAATGGCTGGATCCTGCAGATCATCCAAAGCTATTATGACAACTCTAAAAAGCCCCAAAATTGCTGTTTGGTGTTCCATGAGCAAAATCCTGGATCCTTCTGGACCTTAAAAATAGCAGTTTTTCATTTTTTAGGCTGTCATTTCTAGACATTTATAGACTATATTAAATCAATGTAATTTGCATAATTAGCTTTTTTCATGTCTCAGCTATCCCAAAGGAACATTGTAATCATTAATGTATTTATCGACTATGACTTAATTAATGCAAATTATGCACATTAATATTAGTCACAATATCCCATGCACCGTCAATACTAGTTACCAAAGAAAATATTTCACATGGCTTAGCTGAGCAAACGTAAAAAAGTGGTAATTTTTGAAGACAAATTTAGCTACACAAAATACTTGAAGTGCAAACTAGTAACAGATTATTTCAAATAGTTTTAATATACAGAAAGAAAGTGATTCCTAACTAAAAAGGTTTGCCCCGTATGTGGTATTCAGTTTATTTCAATATATTCACTCAAAATGGTCAAGCATGGATGATATAAAATACAATGATGAACCTATATTTAACTCTATAACGTATACACTGCTCTATACACTCTATTCTACAACATTGCTACAGAACTGTATTCTCAATTCTATTTTCCGATCTGTTTGCTACCTCCCGGTTTGACTCCCATCCATGAAGAGCCCATACCATGTCAACTCCACTGTGGAGAATGATCTCATTATATAGATGGAACCCTTTCAAGCCTCTTTCAGAACCCTCACCACCGGAGGTTCAAGATTGGCCGTATATGTCAATCGTCTTTTCTTGGCTCTGAAAAGGCCTTGCGAAATACAAATTCCCCCTCAACCTCCCGCCTGCTGCTCTCTAGAATGAATTCTTACATTATTTCACTGCAAAACTCTCCCTCTTCTGGGAAGAAGAAGCCTTGAAACTGGATGAAGAAAGCTGTAGAGCCTTCTGAGGCAAGGAAGCATATTAAATGAATGCAGATGATTGAATTCTCCCTCCGTCCATCTCTACCTTCCTCAATGTTCTTCTCTTTTGTTCACCAAGGCTAGGATAGAGCAAGAGAGTGTAAAGACGTGTGTGTTCACAGAGAACTAGCAGCGCCAGGCTGCATTAGAAGCAGAAATGTTTCTCTTAGCATGGTAATGTGAACTGATGTCATGTTAATGGTCGTATAGCTCATATAAATAATCGGAATAAATGATACTCCCAAGCCAGTGTATAGTTGGTCTGGGAACTGCATAGGGAGGACTGAGGAAATCATAAGGGAGATAAACACACTCCCACTGTTCTTGCACGTTTGTGTTATTTGAACTGCCTCAGAAGACAGTTCTTCTCTCTTGAGATGTATGAGTATAAGCGCTGTGTTTGGATTGTCAAAACATTTGGTTTAAAAAAACATTGTCATTGTCAAAACATGTTATTTAAAAAAAATGTATATGATCAGAAGCAGAAGTTAAATTTAGCTCTCCATATCCGATTGCTTACAGCTAACCGTCTTTAGCTATCAACAGAACTTTCTTTTAAGACATAACCATATGTTCGGACTTCTGTCAGTGTCACTTCAAACTGGTTTTTAGCGTGCCAGAAACAGATTCTCCTTAAAAATAACAACGTCTTAGTTGAGCCATAAACATTTCAGAAGTGTTTTTTCCTTTAGATTGAGTCAGTGAGTTCTTATAACCTATACAAGACAAGACATTAGGGACACACGGACACATTTAAAAAAACGTGCATGACTGTCAAAAGAAGTAATTCAAGCAGAATTCCAAGTGTCTGACATTTCTAAGATTTCACTCCTACGTTTTCTCTAGGTTCACTCCTACAGAAAAGTGGGTGTGAACCTTAAGCCTCAGACCGAAATGCCCCCCTACACTTCCATTTAAAACTTCACAGAAATGTTGTACATGCAATGTTTCCGCATCCACGTGCGACCCACTTTGTCTTTGAGGAGCACCTGTCTACCACATAGGTGACCGGCTCGTACCGGCGGATAAAATAGACGTTGCACCGCTGTGAAAGAAAGGAAGGAAGAAAAAAAAAAAGAATAAACACCAACGGTGTTTTTCTATTAGAAAATGCAATTATGTCACAGACTCCTGCGCCGGCTCTGACTTTGAAAGTAAATGCAATATATTACCGTAAATAGCTCTGAGACAAAGCGAACTAGATCACTGTCAGCTGATGCTTCCCGAACCCAGCAGCACCTGCACTCCCCTTGCAAGCCCTTACCTCCCGTCTACCTGGCAACGCTCGACCCGGCGGAGGCTGGCTACTGGTCCCAGCAGCAGCTGTGCTCCAATTAGAAACCAATGACTTCTGTGGCCTGTATTAGCATTCCATTAAGCCGCCCGACTTTCTTAAGTGGGCTGGACACACACCCGCGAGCAATCACCTGGCTACAGCAGGGTGTACTGTGCTGCTGGTGGCAGATACCACTGGGTAGAGAACAGTAGGTAGACCAAAACACTAATTGTCTCAGCATGTTCCATAGGTGGCCAGGTGAGACTTCTCCGTATTATTTCCCAATTAGAGGATATATGACATTGTATTATTCTGTCGCGTATCAAAGGAAGAAATAGCTGATACTGAACTGATGTGAAGTGCTTAGGTACAAAATTCTATTATTAACCTGTACTTGAAGTCTAAAATACAATTGTCCACCTACATATTGGCTGGTCGGGCTTTCAAAGCCAAGAAAATGACTGACAGCCTCAACGTGACTATGGTCAAATTAGCTTCCCTTACAATTCCCCACCTCATGTGGACTTCTAAGAACTTCTTGTCACTGGTCCGCTGGAGATCTCTGTTGAAGTTCACCACAGGGAGGTAAAATGTTCTCTCTGATCACCACTGGCCCACAGTGAGTGGATGGTAGGGCCTTAGGAAAAGCCTTATCTTTGAGAAACATGCCAGGAAGAGTCTTCCATGTCAGACGGAGAGTCAGGGGGTGGTAGATCGGTTCAGAATGGAGAATTTGTTCAGACTGAGAGTTTTCAGACCAGACCATGAGTCCAGGATCACATTGCCTGCTTACACTAAATGATACCAGCAATAAACAAAGAAAATAAAGGCCTAGTAAATCCTTTTGCTATTTAGCCTGTAATTCACACTGTATCTGAGCGTTGGAGGTGTCTGGTTTAGATTTACTCGTGCAATTATCAGAACCATAGGTAGCCAGGCACCTTCCAGAGAAACCAATGTTCCGGAACAGACCTGCACTTGGGTAGTTTTGCTTAACAAGACAGGCAATACAAATAAAACAAATGACCAGTAATTACTTCAAATTGCAACTGACAACAAGCATTACTGGATGTAACAACAAATGTATTTAGTAAGTAAGTAAGCTATTTTCTTAAAACTTCCCATTTTGAGCTCGACATTTAATGAACATGGCGTAGTCCACGCTTTTTCACAACCCGTTTTGGCTCAACAACGGCACTTTTAGAACCAGTGGTAAAAAACCTCCCAGAATGGATCATTACTTAGGAATCACTGTGGATAATGATGTCTAACAGGCCATTCAATAATAAATATTACGCTTCGGTGCTTTTGTGTTGTTATATTTCTGTAATAACCATGATACAAAACATGGCATATCAGGCTAATTTATCACTATAACCAATGAAGGGCCTGAGAGGCTTGGAGAGGTACCACAAAAATTATTCTTACATATTGTCCTCGTTAACCATAATTTCCTATTCAATTTAATCAACGGTGTGATTCAGGAAGTGGTCGAAGTGAGGGGGAATCACCAGTTAATTTCCCTAAACTATTAGGCGTTTCTGTTAACTAATGACTGAGGCAGAGTACAGCAATTCCCCTACCTAGAGCTTGGAGCACCACACACTCTCTCCCTGATACCCACACACGCGTCCTGCCGAATACACGCACACACACACACACACACACAGAAACTGAGTTTGGCTTTACCACAAAGAGTACGTTATTATATAATAGATTAGATTACAAAATAGATTTCAGATCTAAATTACACAAACGCGCTTAGTAAAACTACTTCTGTCAATATTTAATATTTGGACCCTCATATCTATGGAATAATAAAATAACAATACTTGTTTAATTCGGCACCTTTTTTGTTTTAATTAGTTTCCCTGAGTTTACAGTTTAATTTGGAGAGGATAAAAATTCCTACAACATTTGTTTCTTATGTTGGTTTCTGATTGGGAACCGCCGTTAAACGGAGATCAGGTAGCGTTCCTAAATGAAGCCATAGAGCCATGCATTTTGCCATGCTCCACATCTGACTGCACCCTGACCATGATTTATAAAAAAAAACATATGCATTTGAATTCAAATGTCTCGTTGTGATGTGAATGTTGATTAAAACAGATTCATAGTAAATATGAACAAGACGGGTGTTATGCAACATCCAAGTGCTATGATTGCAGGCAAAGGATTCCAGTGCATTCCTGGACCACTAAGCAAAGCTTTCTGTTTGTGGAAGTAGCGCCTGTGTGTGTGAGAACTTATAGATGGGTTTGATATAGGAGGCTGTTTAACCCAGAAAGATGCCCGATCCCATGAGGAAGGCCCACTCCTCAAGGAAGACATCCATCATGAAGGCCAATCGAGAGAACGGGGTACAGGTCTCCCCAGGGGAGAGCTGGGAGGTGGGGGGGGCGCTGAGGGGAGGAGAATGAGGACTGTGAGAGGGGAGTCAGTGTCAGAATTTCCTGCTTGCCTGTGCATGAATGCAGTTTGTGAATTGCGAGCTGAATCGAGAGCCTCCTGTTTTTTTTGTTTGCTGTGTCTCTTCTCATTCAGTGTGTTTTATTCACTCCTAAACAAGGACCCAACGCCCAGTGGGAAATAGGTAAAAGAAAATGAAGAATTCTTCTTCTGAGGGATCACTTTGTTACAGACAACAGTGTTTTCCTAAATTGCATTTGTTTTATGTCCTGTAGATTGTGCTGAGGTCTTCTTGTGTCTAAACCCGTAGAGCATTAAGATGGAAAACTGGGAACCGTCTATTAAATCAGTTTAAATATGCTTCTGAAAAAGCAGAAACAATTTTCACTGAACACTTTACAGACTATTTAGCATTTTACGTCAAGTTTCAGTGAGAATAAGAGTATTTAGAACATGGAACAAAGAGTGCTATAACTGTTCAGTGACTTGCATGTACATGACATGGATGTGTTGAAACACCGGGTCAGAAGTTACTTAGAACATCTCCACAAATACAAAGAAATCTTAACACCTAGCCATTCATAGCATTTGATTTCATTGGAACTTTTTGCCCTGGGTTTTCCTTGATTTCCTAGGCGAATCCAAGTAGTGTAGTGAAATAGATGACTAATGCACTGTACTGGGGGACAGTAAACCAAACACTCGTAAAACAAGAGTAAATACCAATTTCACAGCAAAAATCCATTTAGCCCGGTTATTTAGTCAAGTGTATGTATTTTCGCTGTTTAAACACCAAACTGCATTGACTTTGGGGGGGACCTTTATCTATGGCCTAGTTACTATGAGAGGGTAACATTTAATTAACTGTAATTAATTATGTAAAAAAGTAACACACTTGTTTGTGAATAACTACAGTAGAGAACCCTTTTTGGGGGGTCGTCTTGCTGTTGCCTCTCCAGTGCACCTGTTGTCACCTTCATTTGCACCAAAACTGGTGACATTGATTCGCACAATCACTTATGCTTCCCAACTGGACAGAGGGATATCCCTGAAGTTTAACTGACTTGCTGTAATATTGTGATGATTACGTGTTCAGATTTTTATAGGGAATTGTTTGGTTTGAGCATTGTGTATATATATATTAAGAAATATATTAAGAAACACCCATTGTAAACTCTATTAGTCATCTATCAACATGGGGAAGGTCAGGGAACAACAAATGAAATGAAACAAAATGTTGTTGACCTTCACAAAGGAGAGAATGACAATTATGAAATAGCTACTGCCTTCAAACATTAAGGCAATAATTAAGAAGTATGGAATCAAACTAAAGCTGTGACCGACCTGTATGAACAAGTACTCATTTCAACGTATTCCTCACAGCCCCCTAGCTAGCACTACTTTGTTTTGGTAGCTAGCGGTGGTTAATTTGAGCCAGATTCTGCACCTCAGATTTTTCCGGCACCTTCTTTTCACAACACCGGTGTGCCTTGCATGATTTGTCTTTTTTCATCACTGTGTTCGCAAAAAAAATAAAGCCCTACTGGCTGCTGTCTTGTTCCCTCAATGTTTATCTCCTCCCACTCCCCCTCTCCATCTCCTTTGCTTGGTTTGATTTCTCCCCCATTTTCCCTCTTTCGCACTCGCGTCTAAATGTAATTCAAAAGGGGTTTTATTGGCACGGGGAACATTTGTTTACATTTCCAGAGCAAAGTGACGCTAAACTAAGGTGGATTATCAGAAATGTAGTAAACGTCGTCTTCAAGGGGCAGCCATGTTTTAGAGCAATAGACACGCTCCCTCTCTCTCTCTTTATTTTTGCTTTACCACCAGCAGATTTCCGTTGCAAACAAATGGCTGTGCACTTTGTACCACACAGAAGACACAACATACATCTTAGTGCGTATCCCCGGCATTGGGTTTACAGTTGTCACCTAATTATTCCTCTGGAGAGGCAATTAGCCAACCACGCAGCACTGCAGCTGTGTGAATGCAAAACAAACACACATGCACACACACATTTGCTTGTGCATGCTTGCACACACACACACAGTCATCCAGACTGCGTAATCACTCTGGAGCCTAGGTCCAAGCAGAACCAACGAATCATGGCAAGCATATTTTTAGATGCCTTCATTTAATCACATAATTGTTCTTATTTTAAGAAGGAAAATACATTTAAATGTACGTACTTATTCTCCATATCAAAGAACAACTTCAAACGAAGGATGTACAACCCAATGTCTATTTGTGGTAGGATGGTTTAGAAATATCACCTCTGGGGCGAGCAGACCAAGTAAAGGGGCAGACGTTGTATTGTTAAGAACGTTTTATATACTCACAATGTGCTACAAGTTATTTTATAATCAGCAGATTGAAAAACTGCTCTAAATACGTGCTAGACCCATTACTTCAGCTTGAACATGGACTGGCATTCGGCTGTCCTTCCAGAAACACACAAATATGATCAAATATGATGCACTTTTAGTGTCTACGCAGTGAAATCGAGTGTGTACTTTGACGGCCATTGTCATAAACAAAAAAAAATCCAAATAATGACAACCTCATTATTTGAGTCCTAGAAAATACCAAAAGCGTTTCCGTTCCTGGTCTCTGTCAGAGCCTGGCCTCTCGTACTCAAAGCGGCTACTCTATTTGCGTCGTGCGGTCGTGTCGTGATTACAAGGGAAGACACCCGTTGAAGTAAACAGCAGGAGCGGGTCCAGAGCCGGGGCCATCTATTCCCCACGCCACCAAACCACCACGGCGAGGAGAGTGGGGACCAAGGATTGGAATTCCTAGCAGGACCATCCATAAAGGTTATTAGGCAGTGGCGATGCATCCATTTGCCATCCGCGTCTCCGCGCTCTGACATTCATCAAGAATGTCCGGTTAAATGTCACAGGAAGAGGTAGAGCACAGCCCCGTTCCTAATTAGGACCTGAAAGTCACCCACAACTCCTCCTTATTTTTAATTCCTCCTCTTCCTCCCCGTCTTCCCTGGCTTTCTTTTCCTCTCTCCTCTGTTCGCCTCCTCCTTTGGCCCAGCTAGCTACAGGCAGGGAGTGCATGTTAAGCAAACTTTGGTTTAACAATTGATACAGGAAAAAGGATAAAGCACAGACAAATGGGGAATGATGTAGCTCATCCATCATTGGACACAAGACTCATTGTTTGCAGATTTTAACCTATAGGAGCTCTCACAGCCTCCCCAGTGAGACCCACAAATCATAGCCAGGCTGGGGAATACATTAGACAGGCCGGGGAATGTCTTTGATTCTCAGATTCAGCTGGAAACTTGGAGCTTTCTGGCCCCTCTCCATGTCTGACTCACACAAGTTCTCTTTTATCCGATAAGGTGAGATTCCTTAGAGAGAAAAAATTATCTGGGGTATTTGGTAATCAATTATTTCTCAAATAACCCCACACATGTTTCCTTGGTACAAATACTGACATTTATGCCTATTTCATGAAATGAGTCAAGTGTATCACATCGGAAGTCAGCTTTTTTGGGTTGCCACTTAACATGAGGAAACTCTCTTCAAGCACTTTGGCACTGCTGTAAGAATTACTAATTTTCCCGCAATCAACAAACAGAGCTGCTTGCGTGTAAATATTGACAATGCTGATATGGCTCGGGTAATCTGTTGGGATAAATGATTTGATTTATCCCCGTGTTCCACAGCTCCGGCAGTTGCTGGTATTTTGAGGGGGAAGATTTGGGTAGCCACTTGACACAGCCTCTCTGAACTAATGGATAGTTGTATAACAATGGTTCGTAATCTAGCAACAAAACAAAAAACTGCCTCTTAGATATTTGACCATTTTAATTTGTAATTATTTCTAAATGAAACCAACATACATGCTTTGAGCCTAGTTCATTATGTTTTAACATATCTTCAGCGAGTGAATGAAAATGACATTACTGTATTAGCCGCAGTTTCATGTGGTAGCGTTTGTCTCTGGCTTCTCTTTATTTATTTGAAGAAAATAATTAAAAATAAATGTGTTTTTATATCAGTTCTCTTTTGATCTGTTGAATTAGACTTAACTGGTGGAGATTTTGATTTGAATCCAAAAACTAATCCTCTTTAATTTGCTTTGATATGTAGATAGAGAGGCCAACTTGCCCCTCATCAAAGCAAAATGTTTGTTCTATCAAAACGACGGAAAATACAGCCATGTAACTTTGAGAGTGCTGGAAAAGCTGAGAAATATAAACCAAACATGAAATAAACTATCTTTTAGTGAAGTCACACCGGGATATGAAAACTGTTTCCAGAAGATTTGGGAATTCACAAAAAAAGCCCTCTTATCAATTCAAGCATGTGTTCAGATCAATTTCTGTTGTTTCAGAAATCTAAATAGATGTATTTTTGAACAGGTTCAAGCCATAGCAGATTGTTTTAGGATTCTTTTGATCAGGAAAGCTGCAGGCTAACCCACGTTTACCCCCGAACTTCAGACAATACTTAAGGGTATCAGCGCTCCAAAGCAGTCAGTGTGTAGGAGTACTCCATGCATTCTTAATGGGGAATATGTTGCAGTAATGTGCAGAGGTCCGGTACCGTGGGCGTGTGCCCAGAACCCCCCCCCCCCCCCCAGGTAGCACAGAGAGGTCCAAAAACAGAACCCAGAACTCATGGGCTTCCAACCCCCGAAAGCTGAGATTGACGATAGCAGTGGGTTCCTGAGCAAGTTACACTCTGATGTGTGTCTGATATATTCCCAGGTACATGACCCAACCAGTTTCATTTCCCCATCTCTTGTTACCTAGGGAGGCTCCTGAGTCCTCATCTGTTACGGCCGCGCGGTGGCCAGCCTCTGTCCGGGGTGCCGTGTGGCGAATAAATAATTCATTGCGTTTTTTTATGTTCCCGCAGAAAGGTGATAATGCCTTTTTATGCCCTGTTATCTCCCCGAGGAGCCAACACAGACCTGGGCTATTGAGTAGTGCCATAACAGGAGGAGATCCACTTTGCATAACCTCACTCCTGAAACAATGTGGACGGATCCCCTTCGCTCTGATTACAGGAGGTTAAACTGTATTGAGTGCCTTGAACTCCCATGATGACGCATGAACAGATGCAGTACTAAAACATGCAGGTAATTAACCCTATTTCTTATTATATTGCATTTTCATCCAGTATCTGCCTATTAAATCTAGTGTATTCACAGATTCCAAACATCTTCAATGACTAACCCTCTGAAAATGGATTTCTGGCTTATAGCTTTCGCGCGCTAAATGAAGCACGTTGCTACGCTTCCCGCTGACATCCAGCTGAATGCCACACTAAAATGTGCTGACTTGTTCAAAAGCCCAACTTTAATCCCCTTAACAAGGGATGTTTCACTCCAGTCAAGATCAACATTTTAGTGCACTAGACAAACCATGTCATGTCATGGAGGTATTCACTTCATTAAAGCCCTTGAAAATGTTAAGTTTGGTGTCAAGAGTGAGAAAAACATTCCGGTTAAATTGATTCGGAAGTGTTTCATGCAGCGGTTTCGATTATTCACTGTTCCACTGCTGAAGGCATCTAGAGCAGCTACACATTCTGTCCTTCAGAGCTTCCAGGATGGTGAAGCCCTGTCTAGTTCTACTCATGTTCTACCTCATGTTCCCTACGTGTGACTTCTGCATAGGTTAGCCAAAGCTAAGACATCATGAGATGACGAGGGCTGTCAAAAGCGATGCAGTTACATCAGGTGGAGCGCTTTATATTGCACGCAATACATCAAGTGCACGCACACACGCACACAAACAAACAAACAAGGATTATTCCCCCCGGCCCAGAGTGGACCGCCATGCACAGTTACATCAGTCTTACGACGCAGTCCTTCAGTTGCTTTGTGACTTTTCTATTTTTAGGAAATAATGAGATTGAAATGACAACATTCCCAATCCATCCAGTCACTGATGGAGAGTAACTTGAGATAGACAGCAGCAGACAGAAATTATTTCAACAGTATGTTGGAGTAAGCAACCCCATAACCAAGAAAAGAAATATAGAACATACAAAGTACCTGATTTTTTTTTTACCAAATACAATTTCTCCCAACAAATGTATGTTTGAAATAGTTCCAATGCAAGCCATGTTCATGCCAATAGATTAAGAATGTTTTGCTTGTCCTAACAATTCATCCCAAAAATATAATGGAGACACACTTTTACCTAAATGAAATTGAGTTGCCGAAAAGAATCTCCACCATCAAACGGGTTTTCGGTTTTATTCAGTACCTAAGCAGTACATGACGTGTTTCTTGTTTGGTAGCTGTTTTGTTGTATAGTGGCTTGCCCTCCCTAGTTCTACATCACAGCCATACGGTAACACCGACATTCCTCGTCGTAAACCACTTTGTCACAGGGGTAATTATTGTATCATTGATCTTTACATTTGGCAATAACGTCGACAACCATGTCACGCTGGCACAAGTGATTCTCTGTGTTCATCTAATCACGGCTCTGGACCAAGCGTTTGATGCTGAAGCCTTGTATCCTTTAATGTGTCAGATCTGCAGCGCAGCGGGGTGTTTGAATATCACAAACTAAAAGACAGAGAGACTGCGGCTTTTGATGCTTTGGTGGTATTTCTTTTTTCTTCCCCCAATGTTTTGGTGTAAAACTCAAGGTTCTAGCTTTATTGCAGCAACTCCCAGCGGACTCAGAAGTGTTGAAGATGGGGAATTTGGGGCGTGTGTCTTCCACGCTTCCTCCAATCAAGCTCGCTCGCTCAACCAGGAAGTTGAGCGGAGCTAATGCTCCCGGGAGGAGCAGCTCACAACCACATCTGAGCTTGCAGGCGCCCTGACCTGGCACCCAGAGTTCAAAGTGCGTGACGTTGCAAGGCGACCCTAGGAGACGACCCTTCACCGCAATGTGGACGGGACGGTGTGTCTCAGTGTGACCAAACCGGGATATCAACCCTGGTAGCAAAGTAAGGAATGCAAATGTAAGGGTTTTCTATTGAGCAAGAGAGGAACTCAAACGAGAGGGAGACGCGTGGACGGCGTCCGTTGGCCTCGTAGAATCGTATCATGGAGATCGTAGAAGCGCACAAACGCACCATGGCTGAATTTAAACGGGGTTCCAATCAAATCAACCGGATTTAATTCTTCAATGTAATGTAGGGACAGTGTTTAGTTACCCGGCTCTTCCACGAATCGAGAGGCAAAAAAACAATCCTTGCCTTTCCACACCTCTTCTACCCCACACCAGAATCCCGATTAACCCCCACCCTGACCCACCCAAGGGCACCTCGCGCAGAACTGAAAGAATCTGATAGGCCGAAGCAATTTGGCAATGGCATTGCCCCCTGCCCTCCTTGGTGACATTGTCGCGTCACTCTGTCCACCCCACTGTGATACAGAGAAAGGCTCGGGGAAAAGGAGCCAGCAGCTGAGAGTTTGATTGGCTGTTTGCGAACCCTAACCTCCCATTCGCTGTCTTCTGTTCCACACTTCCTTGCCCTCCCTCAACGTTGTTCTGATTTGCATGAGGAACTTGATTAGCATTTAAATGCTGTCAGATCAAGGTTTACCTTCAATCCACCATGAGGTATTGGACTACCAACCAAGGACAGATAAAGAGCGAGAAAGAGGGTGTGAAAGACGGGAAGAGTGAGAGAAAGTGTTTTTTTTCTGAGGCGAAACAAAGCCTCAGAACCTGACAATAATCCAAGGCCCACGGAGATCCACAAAAAACATTAATTGACAACAAAATGCCATCTCATTCTCCAGTGGGGAGCAAGACAGACCAAAGCACCTCAGGTACATATTCTATATCGACAACTTTCTATTATGACAGATTCCTGTCATAAAAAGGTTTTAGAGAAAGTCTCAGTGCTGTTACTTATGCAACGCTAGGTACTCAAATGGATAACTTTAGGAATGCTTGGGAAATGTGGATGCTTATTAGGTGTGACATTTATTTTAGCTGCAGCTTTATGTACATCAGCATTCCATGGTATTTTCAAATGTGTTTATTACGATAAATCCCAAATTAATATTTGTTGCGTCTTCTCTGTTGCGTGAGAGCATTTTCGGTAATTGCCCCTGGCATGTGCTGTTAATATCAAAGGAGATATTAACAGGCACACATCACATCACCAAGAATTCTATAGTGATCTGACGAGAGCGTGAGCGCAAGAGATATTCGATTTTTGCATTGAAATACTGCTTCCTAAATTGATGGGAGATGGTTTCATTAAATGTCATTTCATTGTCCTCTCCATCCCTGCCCCCTCCCTCTCCTCCTGTCCTCTCCATCCCCTTCCTCCTCCCCTGTCCTCTCCATCCCCTTCCTCCTCCCCTGTCCTCTCCATCCCTGTCCTCCTCCCCTGTCCTCTCCATCCCTGTCCTCCTCCCCTGTCCTCTTCATCACTGCCCTCCTCCCCTGTCCTCTCCATCCCCGCCCTCCTCCCCTGTCCTCCTCTCCTATCCTCTTCATCACTGTCCTCCTCACCATCACTGCCCTCCTCCCCTGTCCTCTCCATCCTCGTCCTCCTCCCCTGTCCTCCTCCCCTATCCTCTTCATCACTGTCCTCCTCCCCTGTCCTCTCCATCCCCGTTCTCCTCCCCTGTCCTCTTCATCCCCGTCCTCCTCCCCTGTCCTCCTCCCCTATCCTATCCTTCTCTCCTGTCCTCCTCCCCTGTCCTCTCCTTCCCAGTGCCCAGCATCCTGAAACAGAGGCATTATGACCGCATGATCCTCTGGCTGTGGAAGTAAACAGGTCTGAGGGTTTGGCCAGCTTGGGCTGCACCTGGCCATATGGTAGAGGGAAAGAGATATGGAGAGTAACAGCTCACCTGGCAGGGGCTGGAGGTGGAGAGAGAGGGGGAAAACAGAGGGAGGTTCACCTGGCAGAGGGCTGGGAGTGGAGAGAAAGAAAAAAGCAGAGCGGTGGAAGAGGGTGACGGAAAGAGGGAGAGAACTGGAGATGGATGGCCAGAGGGAGGTTCGCCTGACAGAGGGCTGGAGAAGGAGGGGATGAGGGAAGGAGACCGAGGGAGAGAAAAACGGGGACGGGGGAGGGGAAATAGAGAGGAGGTTCACCTGGCAGATGGAGGAAGTGAGGTTGGGAGAGCCAAGTGTATAGAGAGGGACGGGAGGGGAGACGGAAGGTAACAGCTCACCTGGCAGTGGGCTGAGGATGGGGGCTGCCATGAAGACATGGCTGCCATGGAGACAGGCTACGTGGAGGGGTGGTCCACATGGCAGAAGACCAGAGATACGACCAGAGAGGGGGCAAGGAGGAGAAGGACAGAGTGGGACAGAGGTTAAAGAGGGTGGGAGAGAAGATGGTGAGAACAAAACTGTGGGCGCCAACCCGTCCCTGGCATGAATAGAGGGTGGGGGTGGTCACCTGCCAGAAGGCTGGATGTAGAGGGTGGGGGTGGTCACCTGCCAGAAGGCTGGATATAGAGGGTGGGGGTGGTCACCTGCCAGAAGGCTGGATGTAGAGGGTGGGGGTGGTCACCTGCCAGAAGGCTGGATGTAGAGGGTGGGGGTGGTCACCTGCCAGAAGGCTGGATATAGAGGGTGGGGGTGGTCACCTGCCAGAAGGCTGGATATAGAGGGAATCAGGTGCGGAGGAGTTCACCTGGAAGTGGGAGAGGGGGAAGACCACCTGGCATGGGGCTGAATCTGAAGTCGCAGGACTGGGCCTGGGTCCCAGTGGGAAGTGGTCCCCCGGACAGAGAGATCCAGGCAGCCTCTCTTGTCCTGACAGAACTGAACTGGGTCCAGACCCACGGGGCCAGGGAACTGGGCCGCCCTTCCTCATGGTTAGGAGCAAGAAAGAGAAAGCAGCAGGCCCTAGTCTATTTATAAAACCCCTTCATTCTGCACTTAAATGCCCCTTCAACCCACAAACAGGCCCAGACACATTATTGTATCATTTACAAACGAGGGATGCGAAAGACAAAAGATTATTAATGAATCCTTTTTTGTTTTAAACATTTACACTGTGTAAAGCTAGTACATCCTTAAGAATTGAAGGTGTTACTGCAGCAGAAGGTGTTTCTACCAAACATGAACGTTGAATACCAACTCTTACATACAGACAGGTGACCGATGAAAGGTGTTGTGCCTCCCTGAATCCTCAGAACAGCTTCAATGCCTCTTGGCGTCCATCAGTGGAACTCAACGGGAGGGAAGGAGCACCGTTCTTCCAAAATATATTTCATCATCCGGGTTTTGAGGATCGCGGTGGAGAGCGCTGTCTAACACGTCGGTCCAACATCTCCCATTGGTGTTCGAATGGGTTGAAATGCGACGGCCGGTCCCTTCGTGATTGGTCAACGGTGACACTGTCATCCTCTAAGAGATCCAATAATGAGCCCCCTTTCAAAGTCACAGATTGTTTCCTCTTGCCATCTTGATCCAAAGTCGAGGTCAACTGGGCATGCTAGGCATTTTAATACATGCCACAGAACCGTGATAGGATGTTAATTGCCTAATTAGGGGTTCAGGTTTTTCTTTTAATTGATCACCCTTCTGTTTATTTCCCTAGCCACAAACCACTGTCACCTTACTATAATTGGTTTTGAATGGCAGTGTTTCAAAATAAAATATTGAACAGGCCGTAATGTCTAAGTACCATTTGTGATTCAGCAATACCTTACGACAGAATTATGGCAGTGGTCAAACTGCAGTGAACAATTTGAACGGCTGTTGGGGCATATCCTAAAATGTGTAATCATTCAAACAACAGGTTTTCACGTGACATCTTGCGAAAGTAACTGATCTGTGTCAAAGAGTTCCACACAAGAACGCGTCTGCTTAAAGAAATGCCAGGGCTATTATTTACGCTGTCAAAACAAACTATGCTAATGAATTAGCTTTTGAGTTTGACGGCTCAATTATGAATACCATTACTCGCGCATGCATGGGGGAACTCCAGACAGAGGATGATTTGTTCCCAACGAGGTAGCAGCTTCAACAGAACCATTCCTTTACCCTGCTAAATGGAGGTGTTCCCAACCCTCTCTCGTGGACACAGAGAGAGGGTTTGGTCAGACTGAGGGTGGCGCTCGAGGGTGGATGAGGATTTAGGGTCATAGGGGAAACGCTCAGCCAAGGACCCGGCGAAAGTTTTGACGCTGCGTGGAAGAGAAACGTGAGGGGTTGGAGGAAGAGGCGGACGGGGAGAAGGAGAGAACGTTGACAGAGAACAAGGAGAAAAGCAGAGAGAGAGAGAGAGACAGACACTAAGGTAACCCAGCCATCCTTGTCCCCACTGCCAGGGGAAATCTCTCTAACTACAAGGTTAATTAGGCACTGAAATGAGATCAAGAAGCTTTCTTTTCCAGCTCATTAACTAATTACAATCTCTCTCTGTCTCACGTACACACGCTAAACACAAACTCTTGCACACTCCCATTTGTGTTGGGCGGGCTGTAATTAGTTGTCAATGTGTTATAGGTAACCATGTGTGCTGAATGTCTGGATGTTGTGCGATCTAGAAGGTTCTCCAGTGAATAATATCGCTAACAGATGAGTGTTTCGTCTTTATGAAGGATCTTTAAATTGGAACCGAAATGGAAGCACAGTGTCTTTATTGTTACGACCAGATCTTTCCCTCTTGGGTTGTATCGAACATCGGTGAGACCAACAGCCTTGAAGCCATAATACAGAATCAGTATCGCCACCCGAGGCCAGTTAAACCAGTTATGTGGGCCAAAATGCACGTGTCACACAATCCGAAATTAGTCTCCACTGGCTTAGTACATATAACAGCCTCTGCAAAATGTCCAATCTTAACACTTGTCAGCTGCTAACCACCGAACGGCCAGTTGTTTTCCGTTAAGAACGCAGTGCCAATCTCGTGTCCCTTGCCGTGTGCCGACGCATGAACATGCATCACGGTGCCACTGAACGGTTTGGCGGCAGCAAGACACGTGACTGGAACGAAGCGTCCGTCTGTTTCGCTAATGCACGTGTAATTGGCACGATCTCGATGAACTGTGGTCCGGGCCGGTATCGCCCGGGAAAACGGTCAAGGCTGAGCGAAGTGCGCAAAAGAAAATGAAAACGTGTTTGTCTAGGTGAAAGCCAGGATCTGGTGACATTCCTATGCACGACTATGTGATTGAAGTCCCGCCTGACACAGCTTCATGTCCTTATGCCAAGCGTCTACGTCCAACTGGTGTCCGGGACTTATTTGCAGGTGGTGCCTTCCAGCAAGGCCACACTCACGAGATTCTACGTGGTAGCAGCACATCTGCATCGATTCGTCTGCAAGGAACCCATTTTTTTATTAAAAACAGAAATTGGGAAGCAGAATGTGTGGCGATTGTTAAAAAGAACTGACTCTGGCGTAGCACAGTTTAATTATGAAGAGATGGTGTCTGCTGTTCATGGAAGAAGCTTACATCTTTGCTTCTCTTTTCTTTGCCTTCATGCTCCTTTGTCTTCCCTCCCTGTCCATTTGTCTTAATTAGAGCATATCTGCTCATGTATTGTAGCCTAAAAATACACCTGGTCCTTTTGCTTTAGTTTCTCCTTTGTAGCCTACTCTTTTCTCTGTCTCTCCGTTTTTCCCCCATCTCTAATTCTCTCTCTTTCTGCAGCTCTCATGTCCTCCACTCTCTCAGTTCTCCTTTCCCAGCACTTCCACTTTACCATACACACACACACACACACACACACTGTTTCGGGAACAAATTGTATTTCTATTAAAGATCCTATTTTCTCTAAACCCCTAACTAGCAGCAGCTGGCTATTATATTGTGGTCTTTTATATCCTACCAGCCATCTCCCAGTAATTAGCATGCATTACATTATAATAGAGTACTGTATTTTTCTAAAGGAAACTGCACAAGCTCCAAATCACACAAGAACACACATGAGTGCATGCATGTACACCCCCACACACATGTAATAATCTTAATCTGTGGACAAGATGGCAGATTAAAGACAAAGCAAACACCAGACTTCCCATTCTGAACTGAGAATTAGCTATAGTGCTATAACGGGTGGTTTAAAAAAAAAAAAACACAGTTTGCATTTGCATGAAAAAGAGCCTCCCTTGCCCTCTGTCCCCCCTCTCCCCCAGGATCCGATTGGCTAATCCCACAGGATCCGATTGGCTAATCCCACAAGAGTCCCATTCTGGCGGAATGATGGGTAGACCTAATAAATACTACCAGTGCATGGGGGGTCAAGGATCCACAACCCAGAACGTTGCCTCGCGTGGAAACAGGCACACAAACACACAGAACCGCAGACGAGCACATGAGCCCGGGACGGCACGTTAAACGTTTATGACCGATCACACAGAGACAGATTGTAAACCTCCTGCTGCCGGAGACGCTGTGAGCATGGGGGAGATATGAATAACTATTCAGGGAACACCGTCAGTCCCCGGTACTCTCCCGCTATTTGTTCTTCTGTCCTTCTCTCTCTGTCCGACCCCCCTCGGTCTCTCCTACACGACCATCACAGACGTGGTCGCCCATCGCAGACCAAGCTAGAGGTGCCAGGAATACCTTGCATTTCTCGATCACTTGCGTCGTCGTGACACGGATGCCACACATCCCTGGTCCTACAACAGGAACAGGAACCCAAAGACTTTCAAATGGCACCCCCCCGCCGAAACGCAGCGGGTTGGACTCATTCTCGGCTGAGGCGGATGAGGCTAATGTCAAAGCAACGTGACGCCCTCATTCCTGCCCTGTATGCCCACCCATTCGCTAGGCATCAGGTTGTGTGGTATCTCAATCTGCCCCAATCTGAGCCTGGCACAGTCCTGACGGCGGGCTTCAGGCTAAGGGCCTTTTTCATCGACGACGAGGCAATGGGGAAGGCTTTGTTAGCAACTGCTCTGTAGCCGAAATGTCTTACATGTCTTCGCCTCATGGATCTTTTATTTCTTTTTCCAGAGCAAGCTGTATATGGATTCTGCATTAGTGGAATGGCTTTAACTCACCAGAAAATAAGAAAAAAAGGAAAAGCATTGTAACATTTGGAATATATATTTAAAGCGCACCTTCAGCTGTTGTCAAAAACTGGCAACTCCACATCCATTGCACTCATTTTTTGTTGATGTTAGAAAACATCTCTGAATAATTTAGAGCATCCTTGAGTTATCAAAATCGCACTTTAAAAATGTGTAAGATATCCACAAAATGTTATTTTTTTGAAGTAAACATTGCCAGAGTTAGTTTGTACGCGCTGCTGCTGTAAACCTCCACCATGTGGGTGCAAATCAAAGATAAACACCACCCAAAATGGTGGAACAACCTAATCGAGGAAAACTCTAAGGTAATGTTAGTATAAAAAAAACGTGCCCTTTGTACTTTCGCTTGGGGTGGTCAGGTTTCCAAAGGAAAGAAAATGAGCAGGGGCTACTCATTCCTCACTTCAAAGGGAAGCTGGTTCCTAAAAGCTTTGACTGGAGTGGAAACTGACCTCCCATAGGGCTAACCACGGTACGAGGTTGGGACGAAGGCTTTGAGCATTGCCTGGAGGTTGGTGGGAGCAGTTCCAAGCACCACGGCCTTGTATTGGACATAAACGTCAACTCATCAGCTAGCGGAGTGTGAGGAAGAACTCGGGCGTGAGCTAGCGCTTCAATGGCACAAACAACCTGCACTACCGAGTGAAATGCGGGTGTCCAGATAAGAAATTAAAAAATTCAACGGGACGCTTGTGGACAATGAAAGGGTGTTGTCCAGGGTCCCAATACGGTTCTGGGAACTCCTGCAGAGGATACCGTGTAGGTCAACTGTGATGGAGAGCAATCAGCCACTTTGATTCTTTGAGGAAGTGTGAATGAATTGGAGGTGGGCATTTTCTCATCGGGCACACAAGATATTTTCTGGAGGCACCGATGTCAGAGTTATGGGATTGGATGCCGCAATGTTGAGTGGGTAGCTCACATTTCAAATGGGCAGTTTGCTTGAAGTAGAATTTTTTTCTAAACTAAACCCCAAACCTTACATTCATGACAATAGGTGCATATTATATTATACACATATATAAATAAATAAATAAATGTGTGTGTTTGTGCTGTTTTGTTTACTCAAATTCAGAGTATGTGGCAGAGCGACATAATGAATCTGTTTCTATTTGATCTATTTTTGAACAATAAACAATTGAAACCACAGCCCTTTGTTTAATGTTGGTAATTATTTATGTGTTTCTTTTGAAAAGAGTTTCTGTCCATGTTTGTTCTCGAGGGCACGGTTTAGATTTGCTATTTGTCCTAGTTAACCAGAAACTGAATAATATCCACCCTCAACAATAATTAATAATGTATATTATCTGACTTAATTGTCACATGGTACTTGAATGAATTCAGTTAATTCACTATACTTTCATTTTAAGAAGCAAACAAAATAAGATACTTTTAGCAGTAGGCCTTTTAACTTAACAAGTCAGAACAGCAGGCTAACTTAAAGAGGCAAAACAGTAGGCTAACTTAACGAGGCAGAACAGTAGGCTAACTTAACGAGGCAGAACAGTAGGCTAACTTAACGAGGCAGAACAGTAGGCTAACTTAACGAGGCCGAACAGTAGGCTAACTTAACGAGGCAGAACTGTTGTTAAATACATGTTTAATTTTTTTTTCTGGACTGGTTCAGTTAATTCTAAATTCTGTTTGACATTTTATTTTAAAACACTGACATTTAAAACCAAATATTAACTGGTGACATTTTTTAGTTGGGAAATAATGGATGCTAGATTGACCAAAATACTTACATTCTGTAGAGACAATTTTGCCTGCAATTACCTGATAATTTAGTAATGTACATGGTTGTTGGGTACGAACAAATGTAGCAACCTAAAAATAATGGCGTATGTGGAAAATGATTGAGCCAAAGTCAGATTAAGTCTTTTGTTAATCATATAGAACTCTCCTGATTTGGTTCACTTTTCTCACTTTTATCTAAAGATATTGTTTGAAAGGACATCAAATATTGATATGTCCATATTTCTTAAAATAATTACTATATATCTCATGGGGTGTCCTAACCTTTTCACATGACTGTATATGATTGTGCTTGCCTTTCCTGTCTTTTAAAGAATGCACCAACAGCCTAGTGGTCAACAAGGGTTTCTTTAGCCAAACAAGAAAATGATTGAAGATGGGGTTTAACTCCAGTCCAAACCAACTGTATTTTTCTACAAAAAGATCATCACAAGGTTACGGAGACTCTACTGGTGTACCAGAAACCAGTGGGCTTACATAAACCGAGGCCAGAGACGGCAGAGGGTAAATAGTCCAGTGTCCCATTGAGTCAGAAGGGCCAGTGCCTTAACAAGTGCATCACAATGAAAGTGGAAAACAGGTTGTTCCAGAAATGTCACTCGAGTTCATCACCTGCTCCGTCTTCTGCCTCCAACTGTTCCGGGTGGCAGGGAGCGGTGGTGTCTCACTCCTCGATGGCCTCCACCACGGAGCTTCAGGTGTGCCCAACATGGTTTGGGGTTCAGGGCAGGTCGAGAACAGGTCATTGTCTCCGCCCGCGCGTAATAGCGAGGATGGGTGTGTTGTCCGCAGGGGCCTACAGCCATGACGCAATCTGACCAGTCACAGTACGTATTAGCTTTGCGCACAGTGTCCACAGAGTGATTGTTCTTGAGCGATGTGGTCCAGATTGATTGGAGAATGCTTGTGAACTGCAATGTTCAGACAGTGCCACAGACCCTTAATGGGTTCCAGATCGGCCACGTTCATGTTCTGGAGCAACTCCAATGTTTGGTTGGGCATGTGCACGGGTTTATCGTACGGCTGAAAGGTGAATTTGTCGTTATGAAGTATTGAGGATAGATATCACAAGTATTCCCCAAGCATACTTGAAAGGGTTTCAATTTGGAACACAAATAAATCCGATTGGTATTCACTGTCACTGATCTAACATGAATATTGCTATGTCACAGGTCTCAGATTGAAAACCTCGGTTTCTGGAAAGCCCACCAACATATACAGAGAGCACATCAAAACAGCCACACTTCTGAAAGGAAGCTATAAGTCTGTAAGGAAGCTACAAAACATGTAGATTAGCCAAGGGGGCCCGGGACGCCTGTGCAAGAGGCCAACACTGTGTGGGTTTGTAATCAAACATGTCTGCAGTAAAACGAAAAAGGAAATTAAAAAGGAAATAATGCCCCGCCATCCCAACTATAATACTTCATGAAGACTTGTGCCAGTTTGTTAGAACTATATTCATAACGATTTATAGCTTAAATTGCTGCTAAATTAGCTTCGACCACACATTAACGCGATGGCGCTAAGAATATGAAATGTTCTTCAATTTCATTTTCACTTGGAAAGTAGGTTGTGTAAATCCCATGTAACCCATTTTCCAATGTACTCTTAACAAAGCAGCATGTGAATCCTGTGAAAAATGCGTCGACTTACACTAACAATATCCTCTTCACCTTATGTACATCAAAGGCAGTACAGTATGCTAATGTTTCTCCACCAAACACACACACACACACACTTTATCGTTTGCAATTTCTGTAAGATATATTGCCTCTCACAGCCTATAGATGATGATGTATTTCCATATTCATCTTCCTTCATTTGTTAACCCAGGGTTATGAAACTCACTTTAATTGACTGGTGGCCGCTTACCTTTCCTCTGGCTATACACTAACACAGTGGCTTGCCAGTGCCTCAGTGTGTGTGTGTGTGTGTGCCACGTGTCCATGCTCACTGCCTAGGAGAAGGTTCCTTGTGTAGCCTAGAGGGGATGATGTTCTCAGTGAATCGAAAGGTGAAGAATCACGTCCATCGAAGCAGACACCGTAGTTGCTAGAGCGTTCGGCCCAAAAACCAATAAGTATCCGTTTTCGAGTATCAGAGCAAACTAATGTGAACAAAAAATGACCAGGGCTCATAGGATCTGGATTGAATTGGAAACTCTTTGGGATATAGGCAGATGCAACGGCTCCATAGTCTCAGCTCTTCTTACAGCAATGCACTGTCACCATCGTTTCATTTCTTTTTCGATTATTCATTTGTTAGTCAGCAGCAAATCCTATCAATAATGTCTTACAACAGCAATAAGGGCAATAACGGGAGACTCAGTCTATTACCTCTCTGGTTGCTGGTCGAATGTCTAACAGAGTCCTATTTCCATGTTCTAAGCACAAGTATAACATTGTCCTATTTCCATGTTCTAACCACAAGTATTACAGAGTCCTATTTGCATGTTCCAACCACAAGTATAACAGAGTCCTATTTCCACCAGCAGTCAGCAGCCCAGAGGAAGATTCAAAGAGAAAAAGAACGAGAGATGGAGAGACATAAGAGATAAGAAAGGAAGATCATAACAGAAGCACAGATGGATAAAGAGAGAAGAAGAGACGAAACGAGAGAACAGAGAAAGGTGTAGAACATACCTACATAGAGAAAGTAGAAAAAAAAAGAGATGAGGAAGAGATAAAAAGTAGAGACTGAATGAGAGACAGAAGACTGGGGAAAGCGTTGCCATTTATGTCCTTTCTATATAATACAGGCATCCTTGGCCTGGTCCTATATTGCTACCTGTGTGTGACAGGCTGAACGGACGGCACTGAAGCCTTCACGGTCTTCTCTTGGTGGAATGACGGGAGGTCATAAAGAGGACAGGTCTCAAAGCACAGAGGGGGTTGCGCTCCAAACCCTTCACCGGCTCAGAAAAGGCAACTATAAAGTATCCCCTTTTGATTTAAAAAAAAAAACCATTCAGTTAAAACTAAATAAACAGGCAGCAGACCCGCTATTCTGAATGGTTGGGTGGGCGGTGAACTGGAGAAATCCCTGACGGTCATCCTAGCGGAATAAAAATAATTAAAGGAAACTGCTGCCTTTGCAGTCAGGCGTCCGTCCTTATATTTATTTAAGGATGTTTTGAGGCACTGCTATACTTAACTGCACTCAGATACCCAAATAGTAATGAATTATGTGTGTGTTCAAACAGCTCGAGTGGTTGTATGTAGAAAAATAAGAAACGGGTTGACTTGGGAGGGAGGAATACAATTACATCGAGGGCCAGTCGTAGAGCTGTAATGAGTTACAGCCAACCGGTCCAGCCACCAACTCGGTTGAAAGTATTTATATTATATTGCCTAACTCCTAACCCTAAATGAAACTCACTAACTAATCCAATCTTCTAACCCCTAATCAAAAAGGTGTACCCGATCGTCTTTTATTTCAGGGAAACACATTAAGACTTGGTTGTCTTTTATAAATGTGCCTGATTTCCGATATTTTTTGTTCTATTGTTTGAATGGTTTGCATGCATTTGTACACATAACACAGCGATGAGATCAACACAGACTCACCTTAGATCAACACAGATGTTATGTTGAGGCTTAAGATGTGGTTGAGGCTTAAGATGTGGTTGAGGCTTAAGATGTGGTTGAAGCTTGAATGGACGTTGATGCTCAACCACCCGGAAACACTCATCTTCAACGATATTCAGAGATTTGAGACCATTTGTCCTCTAACATCTTATTAGACCTGTCTCCTTTCCTGTTTATTTTAATCCTGATAAACTTTACAGGCCCTGTCTGGGATAAGCCTTCCCACAAGATTAAGCTGCCACCTCAATATTTAGAAAATAGATTGAGTGTTAGAGGCAGTGTGTTAAGAAAGGCTGAGAAAAAATGTGTGAGTGGGTTATTATGTTTAGCAGTTTTAATGGGTTTTAATTCATCAACATATTGCAACAGCTTTAAATGTTTCATTCATTTTCTAAATTTAATAGTGTAATTTGGACATCCTAATTCTTTCATACAGAGGTGCCTTTTTTTCACTCACACAAGAGTATGGTAAATACCTTAACTCTATGTGTTGTTCTATTAAAGATCATCGCCATTCGGTTAAATTAGGCAAATGTATGTAACTATCAAGATTTGTTTTTACTTTAACATAAAGAAATTATTTTGTATCATTTTATTTCCAAATATTTTTCCCCAACTTCTTTTAACTTGAGTTATGTGACTAAGTAAAATAAGTACACAAGGTAACTTGTCAATATGTAACAGTGCTATACCTAAGACGTTTAATTACTCTTTCCCTCTTTGGACATCTGTATAAACATGCATTGAGACACACACTCACCAACTCACCAAGTTCAGGTCAGAAGACTTGTAGTTCTTTTTATATTCTCAAACAATAGAAAGCTAGCTATGGTCCTATTAAGACTAACAATTCATGGCAAGACAGGTTCGAGGTATCCTTGTGATTGACGAGATCAAGGGGACTAAACCCAATGGATTTAATTAACATTCAACGACACACAGCTTTGTCTTGTTTTTTCATCCGTCTGTACTTTTTCCTGTCTGGCAGAAAAAAAAAGCCTCCCCTCCTATAATAGCACTGCCACCTGAGAATTAGTTGCTAAAATAGCAATTGCTTTTAGGAAATTTGCATGTTAATTGAAATGCGTGCAATTAGGAAGGAGAGTTCCCAGACCTGTGGGAAACCCAAATTAAGAACATGGGAACTGAGCTGAGAACTTTGAGAATGGCTGCGGTCCCTATTCCCTTTGACTCATACCGACCCTGTGTGCTAGCAACACTCCTTTCATCCCTTCCAACACAAACACACAGGCGAGGCAAAACACACAGACGCACAATCAAAAGAGCACACTCACCAACTCCTTCCTTCTAACACTTCTTCCAAGCACCGCGGGCTATGAAAGCGTGGCTCATAGTGTCAGCTCCTATATCTCACATAACTTTAGCTTTCTACCCACAGTAGCAGTGGACCCATTAAATCTAACAATTTACCTTGGAACAGAAAGCACAACAGGACCATGTCCGCGGACAAGAAAAAAGGCCTCGCCGTCAGACTTTAATAAAGCAGTGGGGTTTTCACGAATATAAGACGATGTATATCAATATGATTTGATGTTTCAACGGAAACTGGGAGACACTACATCCTGAATGACACCCATGTCTCTATATAGAACTTCACGTTTCAATGGAGGCCTTTGGACACCGCGCTAAATGGGAATTGGGTGTTATTTGAGATGCTGTTCTCTGTTGAACCACGGTGATGTCATTGTTGTTACCAGCCAGTCAACATTTTAGAGCTACATCCTAAGGGGAGATTATCCACAATGCACGATAAGCCACAGTCATATGGACAAATCATAGACATAGAATTACCAGAATGGGAGTTCTAGAAAAACCTCATTGGCTTATTGGATTGTACATTCTAATATATTTACAATATAGATACAGCGACTAACAAACGACTGTCATCACGGCCGTCGTCAAGACGAGGCGGGGTAATAATTTAGTTTTCAACGTCCTTTTGGGAAATTAATTCATTTTACTCAAACGACTTGGTAATTACAGTGACATCAAGGTTAATTGGCAAATCTATTGCCAAAGCCACATCCTCATTTCAAATCTCCAATAAATTTTCTCTAAACACCCCGGGTTCAAATTGTATTTGAGATCATTTGCATACTTTGATCATTTGTGCAGCCGGCCTACAATGCTAGATAGGTTGGGCACGGCACTTGTTAAGCTATTCTTTGACTTATTTTGACTACAATAATATTATTCCCACATTCAGGAGCTTTCATTAACAATTATTAAACTTCTTGACAAATACACAACTTTTAAAATACTAAATGGGAGGAACTGTCATTTAAGGGTTTCAGAATTAGCCAACAATGCGGTTCTGGCATTGGAATCAAATAGTAATTTTTGTAATTGTAAACCATATTGCAATGTCAGACGGCTATGGTTGGGTTATGGCATCCTGGATACAATGACAATGATTTCCAGTGTTTAAATGCTTGTCTGACAGTGAAATTAGATGTTTGAGTGACCGAACTGCTTGGCATAAACCAGGGCTATTGAAATCTTACCCTACGAGGTCCGGAGCCAGCTGGTTTTCTGTTCTACCTCATCATTAATTGCACCCACCTGTTATGCCAGACCTAAATAAGTCTGTAATGGGGTGGTTGCATACAAATAAAAATAGAGTGGAACTGGCTTCCAGATTTGAAGACTGACTAAGAAGCTCGAAAAAAGACTTCAACTTGAAATTCAACAATCGTTTGGTTGACTACTGCCAGGGAAGCCACTGTAAGAGTTGATCTGCTGTAGTAGGATTAATGGGACAAAACAAGGCCATCAACCAGTAGATCTACCAAGCCCAAAAAGGCATTCGCCTAGACATTGTGGGAGAATGAGTGTGGGCCATAAATATGTGTAAGGGGTGTTTTCCCCATCTGATTCGTTTGCAGAATGCTGCTTGACTTTTATTGTTGACAGTTTACTGTTGACAGTATAGGTGCTTCTACTCTATTTCCTACGGGTCTGAAGATGCAACCGTTGCCTAATCGTAGCTCACGTTCCTGTATCTGCTGCTTTTGTGTGATAATGGCAAAGTTGAGTACATTGCAATTTCATAATGTCTGAAACCCAAGCAGGAAGGAAAAGACAGTTAACCAATGTAGCAATGTGCTACGGTTTTTATGGTTGACTTCATGTTAAATCTTCAACTCAGCACTGTCAACAATTTATTTTAAATTTTTATAAGCCATAAAATGTACTCTACAACAGCACTGCAGTTTTATAAGCAGTAAAATGTATTAACAGGCTTGCTTATAGTCATCTTGTGTTCTTAAATATCAAGTTACCCTTGTCGTCATCAGGGTGGGTAACCGCATAGCCTAGAAATGAATATGATGCACCTTCATCAGTCCAACAAAGTGAAAAGCAAAGCTCTGCCTGACAAGAAATATGACACTTGATTAATAAAAAGCCTTATCAGGTCTCTCAAGTTTTAAAATATGCTTTTAGGTCTTTTTTAGGTCTGAAAAGAACTAATTGTAGTAATTAAGTAGTAAAATCTTAGATGTCACTGTTATTTTCTAGAAACACTATTTGGTAGTCTAACAAAGTAGATTAGTAAGACTATTCAGAACACTGTCAGTGCAGTTTATTAGTAAGACTATTCAGAACACTGTCAGGGTAGTTTATTAGTAAGACTATTCAGAACACTGTCAGGGTAGTTTATTAGTAAGACTATTCAAAACACTGTCAGGGTAGTTTATTAGTAAGACTATTCAGAACACTGTCAGTGCATTTTATTAGTAAGACTATTCAGAACACAGTCAGTGCATTTTATTAGTAAGCCTATTCAGAACACTGTCAGTGCAGTTTATTAGTAAGACTATTCAGAACATTGTCAGTACAGTTTATTAGTAAGACTATTCAAAACTCTGTCAGAGATAGAAACTGCTAGAGTAATAAACATAATCAAAAAGTCATTATAATGCAAAACCCTAAGCGTTGTAATAACCAGCATCCACCTGTTTTGCTTCACAGCTCAAACAATGCAAAGGATAAAATCTTCATTACGAAGCAATAATCAGATGCCGGCTGTAGTTTTCATAAAATTACAAACATAATCTAATATTCATTTTATGAGACATGGTTATTGTTGTCATGCTCATAGCTATAAGACACACACACACATAGATAGGGCACCTAGTTACAGAACTATAAAAGACACACACACAACTCTTTCCCTTTTTCTCCTTGAATAATCTGAATAAACATATGTGCATAATGTGTGAAAATTGTCTTTGTGATGCGTTTTGGCTTAAAATGACTAGACACTTTTATGTCTTTGTTTTTTGGGGTTATTTTCTTGTCTGGCAATGAAGACCTTTTAAGATTCCCTCTGAAAATGTAGCCTCCTGTGGCAAAATACAAGACTGTCCTCCAAGATTCAATCTTACTTCCCCCCTCTGGTGACAATTGAAAAACCAAAAGAAAGAAATAAAAACTTAGTTTCTTGCATTTCCTCTAAATGGAGTCATGACCCTTCTGTACAGAAAAGCAAAACATTTCCAAACATGTAGGCAATATATTATTATTGCACATGTTTAAGTAATCGATAAAAGACTAGAGGAAATTCTGTCAGATTTTGTTTGTCATTTTGACCAATGTCTACATTAAAAAGATTAAAAAATATATGTACACTATCACATTTTCCTTTGTTAGTGAATATAACGAAGAAACAACGCTTTCCCTTTTTTCAATGCATTTTTATTATAGATTTCAAAACCACAGCTGTGTTGGATAAGGGGTTCCACAAGTACTGTTGTATTAGTTTCTGTCTGGCCTCTGGGTGAAATGCCTGAGAATATACAGAAAATGTTATACAAAGCTTTAGTTGCTTTGCAAAATGTACCTTAGCTTCATGTCAGACTTCACTGATTCTGAAATCCTGCTGGGACTCTTAAAGTGATAAAGAATTTCCTTAGTTTACTCCATGTTGGTTATAACAGTAAATGCCAAAACCTCCCACTCCACAAAAAAATACTTGAGGCACCATAAGAAATAAAAATGCCAGACTAGCTTCATTATGAGACTAGTAAACCATCAGCTTTGCTTTGGTAAAAGGTTTTATGTTATCTATTTCAAATGCATAGGCAGTATTCTACATGAAATAATGACTGTGTTGCATTTTAAGAGATCTGAAGTAGTTGAGATCAGGGTAGTTGAGAACTGGGTCAAGTCAATTTAACAATAAAATCCCTGCTGGATAATGTACATGACCGTTACACAAACTGTGTAGCTTTAACAGCTGTAGTGAAACTCTTACTATTTGTTTAAAAAAAATCATGTTTTATTTTTATCCATTCACTCAAAACTTTACATAGCAAAATTAAACTTTTACAAGACTTGTCTTCCCTAGCAGTTTCACCCTGCATGGTCTCCTGTTCATGTATATCCCCTCTGATGTCTGATAAGCAGCCCTCAGTTCCTCTGCCACTGGTTTCATCCAGAGTGAAACAGAAGTATTGGACTAACTAGCATGGGGTTGCTTTAAACAGCACATGAAATGGTTAGCCAAGTTAAATTGGCAGCAGTATTTCCACACACATCAAAACGGCAACATAGCCAGGTGTGGATAGGTGACATCTAGCTTCTAGTTAGCTACATAAAAGAAAAGCAGCAATAACTGCTATTGCCTTTTCCTTTTTTGTAACTCAAAGAAACCATGGCAACCAAATATTATCTATCAGAATTTTTTTTTTGCTGTGTCTCCTCTCAGGTTAAAAAACAATGACCACTTTAAAAACGAAAAAGGTCATACAGCCAAAGTGGACGGCCTGTATATAAACGATACCTTACCTGTGGACGAGTACAGGCTAAACCACATATATTGCAGGTTAGAGCAGGTCAGCTAGCCAGCAGTCTGCATGGCCGTGGTCCACTGGTAACACTCTTCGCCACAGAGTTCCCTGAACACACGCTCCCCTCTCAGGTTTAAAGATCCAAGGGAAGCACCATTGGTTTTGCTCTAGAGAAGCATCCAACTGAGTGAGATAGCTATGGGGCAAATTGTACAACGATGTGGCTGAAATGAAACCATACACGTCGACAGCCTTTATTTTAACCCCACTTATGAGCGCCAGAACAACCGACATGTGCGATGGAATGCAGCCCATTTCGCCCAAACTGACAGCAACGCACACACACACACACACACCCACGTGCACTCGCACACTCATTAGTAAGCAAGGACGTGTCTGTTGTTTTCATAATCACTTCTGGAGTCACTTTCACAGTCTAATAAACAGCATCAGTGTGTCTGTAATGCAAACTAATATGGCTGAACGTATTCATTAGGCAACACACGGTTTTGGTTCTGACTGAACAGTTGCAGGTTGCGGCCTTGGGGGGTCCAGTGGTCCCGCCCACTGCCTCTAGTGCACATGTACTGCTGCAGCATGGTTTGGAGACTGGCCAACGACTCTTTCGGCGAAATCTCTCTCCTTTCCTTTGGTGCCCTTATTTTATCTACAGGTACACTAAGACCAACTAATTTTCAACAACAACCTGGGGAGCAATTAGGGTTAATTGGATTTTTCCGGGACAGAAGAACTGATTTTTCACCTTGGCAGCTCTGGGATTTGAACTGGGGGGCCTCCTGATTGGTTGTAGTCAGGAGGAGCCAAACCAAACTCCTGACAATCTTTCTCTCAGTAAGGGCTTGAATAAATAATAAAAGGTCTACTGGTAAGCGGCAAGCCTGGGCTTAGCTCATGACATAACATCAATGTCAACAAAGGAATGTACACAGCAAAGTTACAAACTCTGCCTCATACATTATTCAGATTTAAATACTTTATCCCGATTGGCTGAAAGCCACGGAAAAGTATCCCTTGTCCCAGTAACATGGTTGCCTTAGCTAATTTGCTACAGAATGTCATCCCAGTGGCTCTTGCATAAAACAATGACAACAAGGTCATAAGCTGGCCGACAGTACTTATAACAATAGCAGACGGACAATTATTGATTATTCCATTATCATTTTCCAGCCCAATATAACTGTAACTTTTGTGTTTTGGTTTGGTAGCTTTGCTAACAATTAGCTACCTAAGCTTTGCAGCCACACAGCCAATCTTTTTCCTGTTCCAGTAGCAAGTATATTTTACCAACTTAAAAGTATATTGATTTCCTCTTTTAGATGGTACAGCTTGTTAAATGCAGATGTGCTGTTTAATTTTTCCAATATCTCTTTTTTTCTAGCCCTGTAGCATAACCATATTGACAGTGACTAACTACATTAGATGCACATTGGCATAATCTAGGCAACTCCTGATAAGGAGAACTAGGTTTAACACCCCAAAGTGCTTATCAACACTTTGCAGTAAAAGCCATGTGATACAACCCTTAGTATCTCATTGGTGCAGCCCTCCCTCAAAAGTTAAACATATTAGTTGGTAGCTAAAAAGCTTGTTTTTGTCATATCCATAGTATAATATATAGAAAACTGGGGCACAACCCTTTTATGGCTGGGCCACCACTGGATTTGAACCTGTTGGTTAATGACTACTGTTGGGGTCCATGCGACCGCAATATCCTTAAAGCATAAATGACTGAAACATATGTTTTAGAAAAATGTCAATGCAGTGTGACTACCAGAAAAACACACCTGAATACACAACAGCTGTTTCATATAGAAATTAAGCACACAATGTTGAAGAATAGAAGTGCAGCTCCGGGACACATCTAACAACCAATAGGCTGCATTGCTCACTGTCCCTATGCACATTCAATTAGACCCGTGGAAGCAAGCAATTACATTACCGATGCATAAAAAAACCAATCACCTAATCTAATAAATAAGGACATTAAAAAGAATGAATCGTTCTGGCACTACGGACAGAGTAGCACAGGCGTTGTAGCTATCCCATTTGAAACACCGTATGACGAGATAAGTCTGGGACAACTACTGAGTATGTTATCCATGCCTCTATGTCAGGCGAACAAATCAAAATTCAACCGGAGGTCCAGTTGTGCTCCTAAGCATGGCACAGAAGCACGTTTCTGATAACAGTAATCCAGATCCAGTTAAAATAACCTTAATTTCGTTTTAACTACTATCTTGTCGTTACACTCTTCTGTCTCTCCCTTGTCGGGTCATCAGCCACACCCAACATTTTGGCCCGGTTCCGGTCTGTGGTACCGGCTGACCATGCGGCTCAACATTGGTGAAACCAAACAGGATGTTCACATGTCATGTATAGTGGTAATGATGATTCACGCGATTGTTTATTGACCTTTTAATAGAAATGACACTTAATAACAGCTTTGTCGATGTATTTGAAATACACTAAGAATGAACCTTCCTCAGGGGTTTTTCAGTTTGCTATAATTCAGTTTACTGTAGAATCGTAGTGTCTTTACTCTGGAATTGAACTGTAATGCACTGAATCGTACTCGATGTTATCCATTGATCATGAATAGTAAATACCATGAAACACTGCACATTGTAGTGGACGTATAGATTACAACTTTGTTTCATTTACATGTTGTGCAACACCCAGCCCATTCCTATTAGATAACATTAAACGTAAATAGAAGCTTCAGTGATATGTTCACGGAGCAAATGTCTAGAACGGGCAGAATGTTAAATATGCCCAGCTGTGCTGATAGCGGTCTGGACACTGATGGATGCCGCTGCCACTGTTAACGTATCGTTCATTCCCGAGCCGAGAGCCGAAAGACAAATGGAAATTAAAACATCTACAGGTTATTCATTTATTCACTGTGAACGTTAATGGGAATTTGACTTACCCTGATGTGTAGATGGGGCTGCAGGCTCTACTAGAAGAGTCTGTTCCTTGTCTGTGTTATTATCTGAACGCTACTGGTCACTCCCAAGTGATGGGCCGGAAGATCAAAATTGGCATGTTATTGATGACATCAACATTTGGACTAATAGGTTGCATCAGTGTTATATTTTTGTTGTATTGACTTTGTTATGCTAATAATTTGTGCTCATACACAAAAGCTGAAATGAATGTTGTGTTCAGCATGACGTGTTTTAGTATGATTGAGTATCTTATATGCCACTGCAGGACGGTGAAGTTGAATGTTTTAACACCATTCCTTCTATTCTATTTTTTAGGAGCTCCTTAAATCCATACGAAACCTACGCAGCTCACTGAGTGTGTTTGTCTGACAGGATTCCCATTTACTGCTCACTGTATCAAGCTGTGGCTTTATGCACTGCCTGTCTGGCTACTCTTGGGTAAATAGATAGCGCATAAATAACCTAGGCATGTCAATTTATCATAGTAATTAATTTACTCAAATTCATAACCACTATTGTTTTTCAATGAGAGATGAGCCTAATGGAAAAGGCACGTATCTCTGTAGCACTCAAATCACTTGATTAACACTCAAAATTGGGTGGAGTGAGGCAAAAGTAAAAATTGGGTAATGAGTTGCCCTTTAAGGCCTTCCAAAACTACAACTCAAATACCAAGCTGCATAGGATTTTCCCAGAAACCTTGTCCAGGTGCAACCAACGTAGTGAATATGTTGCCGGCATACATCTCATCATTCTGCTCTTTGTTACAGTTTGTGTGACTGTTTGTTTACTGCCTTTCTTGGACAATGGACCTCAAGGAGGTCAAAAGCACAGACACGGCAGTGTTTTGTAGCTTTAGAAGACATAGAAGTCACATACCTGGGTTCATTGCCATGAGGTCTGAAGGTAAAAGGGAAGTACTGTTCAGTCATATAATTATCTCTCGACCTCTCGAAACCACTCAACCTTTCAGCCAGAGGAATCTATAAGGAACATCATTAGGGAAGAAGCAGGTCTTTGACTCTTTTTTATTTTGATAGTTGTCTACGACGGAGATACAAAAACAAACAAGCAAAACACGAATTGGGTTGAAATGTCCTTTCAACCCAACAAACTCATCTGGACATGTTGAAATTCAAAATGTCTTTCCTTTACATGGGAGCTAAAGTAGTAGTGAAAAAGACTGGGATGGAAATCTATCATTATTACTGCACGAGCTGCCATTTATGTCAGTTGTGTTGACTTGTACATTCTGGTAAATGTAAGCTGTAGGGCAGCTATCAATTTTACATTAAGAGTTCAGAAATATGATGATGAGCAACAATGTTCGCTCTTTCATTCTGATTTGTTGCATGTCAGTGAATGACTCATACTTATGTGGAAAATGGGCAGAGATGTCAGAATATGCAGGGAAAAGTGTCAGAATTTGTAAATATACATACTTATTTACATCTAGCATTGTGACAGTATATTAAATACCACAGATCAAGTTGAACTGTAGTATCTCAAGTCATCACATTAGAAATGCATTTGTATTTTTATATCTACACTATCTACACTATAAAGAGAGTGATAAACACTTCCTGTGATGCACTAGAGAGCAAATATCCTCTCCTTTAATCAATTAGTCTCTGCTTGTACAGTGTAACTAATAGGCCTGCTGGATCCCAGATTAAATATGTTGATACGAGAGTTGGGCACCACACAGGATAGTTAACATCATTAAGGCAGATAAATCCCTGAGAGGAAGGAAGTGTGTGAGAAAAGAGAGAGTGAGAGGGAGGGGGAGAGAGGGAACGAGGGGTTTGGGGGAGAGAGGGAACGAGGGGTTTGGGGGAGAGAACAGAGGCGGGGGGGGCTCGTGACTGATTGATATCAAGGCAAGGAGGAGGAAATAAAGACATTGATGATGAGAGAAAGGAGATAGACAGATACAGGATAGAGAGAGGCACGGAGATGGTGACAGAGAGGAGAGAGAACGGGAGACAGAGACAGACAGATACAGGATAGAGAGAGGCACGGAGATGGTGACAGAGAGGAGAGAGAACGGGAGACAGAGACAGACAGATACAGGATAGAGAGAGGCACGGAGATGGTGACAGAGAGGAGAGAGAACGGGA
>JACXGK010002037.1:0-59679 GCA_016801125.1 Novumbra hubbsi | reverse complement strand
ATTGTCTCACAATCTGCTGTAATGTACAGTGAGGTATTTTCTCACGGTCTGCTGTAATGTACAGTGAGGTATTGTCTCACGGTCTGCTGTAATGTACAGTGAGGTATTGTCTCAAGGTCAGCTGTAATGTAAAGTGAGGTATTGTCTCAAGGTCAGCTGTAATGTAAAGTGAGGTATTGTCTTACACATGTTGCCTATGTCATGACATTTTCTTGTTCCTATAACAAAATACCAAAACAATCTGGACAAATAAATCTGTTGCCTCTAAAGACTCACTTCACTGGAGTTTAAAACATGCGTTGTTAAAAAATATGTGTTAAAAAATGTCATTTTTTATAGATACATTTTTAGATCCACTGATGTTTCAGCATAATTCCAAGGCAGTGTATATTCTGGTCTCATAAATTAATGGAATAAAAGCAATCCCAGAACATTGTGGGTAAAGGTGTGAAATGATGACAGTTTAAAGTTTTGTAGATCAAGCACTTTTCCTTATTTACCCCATGTCAAGACAAACTTATGGATACAAACTATGTCTCGGCATGTCAAGACAAAGCAGCTCATTTTCATAATCACGAAAAATATACCTTTTAATTTGTGCCAAAGCTAGGTGTCTCGTTATTTGTAGCGTGACAAAGTCACACATGGTAAAGGACGTTTTAAATAGCTTACAACTTTTCATTAGCAGAAACCTTCAAGATGTTCCTTTAAGACATCTGGCCATAACACATGTTTTGAATTCCTTCAACGTTAAGCTGACTGAAAAGTCAAGATGACTATTTACAATATTCCACAGTCATCTATTGACCAATAACTTTAGCTGTGACAGACGGCGGTTTCACCCTCACCATCAGTGGAGGCCTGGGGAGGTGGTGCCCTCGGCCGAACTTGCTCCGTGGTTGGGGTGCTGTGTTGAGGCTAACCACGCCCAGGTTGCTCCTGGGCTTGGGCTGGACCACACCCACCAGCGGGGAGGGGGGTCCGCTGTCAAGAGTCATCTCCTGAAAAGGGAAAAGCCAGGTTCACGGTTCAAAGACAGCAATCTGCAGTAGGATCGGAAAACAATATCATGACGAGGTGGCCCGTGTGATTTACACTGCTCATAAGAATTAAGGGAACACAATCAACACATTATAACACTAAGTCAGTTGAACTTCAGGGACACTCATCCTTCCAGTTAGAAAGCATATGTGATTGTGAATCAATGTCACCCGTTTTAGGTGCAAATGAAAGCGACAACGAGTGTACTAGAAAGACAAAAGCAAGACAACCTCCAAAAGGGGAATGGATTTGCAAGTGGGGGAAACAGACAATTGCTGTCTCCTTATCCTTTCTGACTGATCCTTCTCTAGTTTTGCTAGAGTCCTTATTACTACTACCATTCTACCATTCAGGTGGCACAGGTAGTCCAGCTCCTCCCGGATGGCACATCCATACGTGCTGTTGCAAGAAGGTTTGCTGTGTCTTCTAGCACAGTCTCAAGATTGTTGAGGAGATACCAGGAGACAGGCTGTTACAAAAGGAGAGCTGAACATGGCCGTAAAAGGGCCTCAACCCAGCAACAGAACCCGTGTCTGCTACATGCGTGAGGACGAACAGGAGGATCCCTGCCAGAGCCCTACAAAATGACCTCCAGCTGGCTACTGGTGTGCATGTTTCTGACCCACCTATCTGGTTCCTCTAATGGGCCCTCACAGACCAGTACCGTGCAGCTCGATTGGCATTCGCCAGAGAACACCAGAGTTGGCGCCCGGTTCTCCTCACACAGTCTGGAGACGGCGTGGTGAACGTTCTGCCTCGTGTAACATCATCCAGGATGACTGGTTTGGTGGTGGGTGAGTGATGATCGGGGAGGCATGTCCTTGGAGGGTCGCAAAGAGTTCCACATGCTAGCCATTGGTTACCTGACTGCTGTTAGGGGAGGAGATGTAAGGCGTGCACACAGGCACGTGGGGGTCGTGCACATTATGAGTTGCCGCGATCAAGACTCACACAAGTTGACATGTGATTTCATCCGACATGTGATTTCATCCAACATGTGTTTTCAATTGTTTACTTAGATTTTCGGTGGGAGTTGTTCTCAACGAACTACAAAAATGCACCGTAATACATTTCCTTCATCTTGTGACTTAAGTGTTCCCTTAGTTTTTTTTGAGCAGTGTTGTAGGTTGACGGTGGCCAGCACCTAGCAATAAACAAGAGTGACAAGAAATGCATCTGCAGTCGAGTGGAGTTCCCTTTCTAGAGTATGACTAAGAACAAACCCCCCCCCCCCCGGCACCATCCGGTGTTGTACCTCGGGCAGTGAAACCTTCTTGTTGGCCATGGACATGAGACAGGTCTCTCTGAGAAGCATCTCTTCCTCCTCTTCCTCATCAGCGAATGGCGGCTTGGGGGGTGGCTCCAGCTCATCTAGAGGTGGAGGCATTGGCGGCAAAGGCGGAGGAGGTGCTGACGGGATGAGCGACAGAAAACGCGGCTGTCCCAAATCCTGCGTGGGGGGGGGGGAAACACCCTGCTCAGTACGTCTTTAGGGGACACACGGAACAGTGCAAGGTTAGGGTTAGGACTTTCGTGTGGAACCAACCATTCTGTACTGTGGAGGGGAGTCAACATGGTAAGGCGTGGGCATGTGAGTGAAGCATCCTGGAACCTCAAATGGATCATGTACCGGTGAAGATACTGAAGAAAATCACAAGAGCAGAGTTTTTGCCTATCAAGGACCGGTAAACACGGCAGTAGCAAGGCTTGGCCACAGCTATAAACACTCCTCCCCCTATTGGGATGGGTTCTAGGACATTCCATAAATCAAGGGTCAATTGTGGAGCGTGTGCGTGGGCAGGTGAGCTGGTTGCTCACCTGGGGAATTGGTCTCACTATCAGTATCCATGGCCACCTCGTCATAGTTGTCGTACTGGTAGAGATTCCCCGAGGTGTCCAATCCCTGTTTACCGGAAGACTTCCTGGTGTGGTCGCTGTCCCTGGACTGGGAACAAAGAAGACGCATTGCAACTAAAACACTTCCACAGGCGCAACAGGGAAGGGAACCTTTTTGAAGCAGAGCCCAATATCCAGTCCCATGACCACTTAGTAGTCATGGCTCTGTCATTGATTAAATGGCTATAAGAGAACATTTCCCAAAGCATATAAATGGGCAAAATACCTCCGCCACCATATTGTTATGCCAGACACACTCCTTGAAGTGCCGAGGGTCTAGCTAGGCTGTATCCAGGTCTCACCTTGCTTCGTGTGGTTGGCTGCGGTGGCTTAGACCCGCCCACCAGCTTCATGAAGCGGTTGTACTGCTCGTCCTGATTCGACAGATCTCGGATCTTGCGGATCTCCTCCTCCCTCCGGCGGCGTTCCTCCTCCTCCTGCCTCCGCTGCTCCTCCTGGTCTCTCTCTTGCTGCAGCTTCCATGTCCTTAGCTGTTGCTTTCGGAAAGCCTGCTTGGCAGCAGAGCCTGGGGATGGAAAGTTCTGGGCTTTACTCCATCCAACAGGCACCAGCAAAATACATCTACATGTACGTCAGAACCTAAAGAGAAAGTGGTAAGTACGGCTCTGTAATGCCCCCCCCACCCCCCCCAAATATCAACGCGTAGAGAAACCGATCTTACTTTTCTCATCACAAGTTATCATCTAAAAGTGTGTCCCACTTCTCTACTAAGAACTACTGTTCTATATTACATAATGTTTCAATTAGAGTTAAGGAGACGAATATGCAGAAAGGCCGACTCACCAGGGCTGACCGTCTTTCTCCCTGGATACCCCTTGACAAGAGCTTTGCCCTTCTCTGGCGGACGTTTAGCCCCAGCCTTGGCCTTCTCCAGGGGTTTGTTGGTCAGCACTTTGGCCTTCTCGGAAGCAGCAGAGGAGGCAGACCTGGTGGTGACTCTACCCCTTTCTGGTGGGTTGGCACTGGAGAAGATGGAGCCGGTGGTCTTGGCCTGGGAGATCTTCTCCTTGCTCTCCTTCATCACCTGCTGTTCTTTCTGCTGCCACTTGCGGCTAGCGGACTGAAGTGCCAGGAGACGCAGCTGAAGCTCAGACAGCTCCTCATCTTCATTAGTCCCCTTCCCTTTAAGCTGGCGGGGAGGAGGACACACAGCCTAGTGGCAAATGCAAATCAAGTTAATACTGTGCATCTGACCACTGGGCCAATAGAAACACTGGCCTAATTGCCAGGATCACAAATGACCCCTGAGAAAACACTCGTACAGAATCCTACCTTGACTGGGGATAGAGAGGACTCCTCTGACGATTCGCTGCAGCCTGTGTGTGTGTCCTTCTCTAGGTCCTTCTTCGGTTCTTCCTCATTTGGATCTCCAGAATCACTTCTACAGCACACCGAACAGACGTTCGTATCCTTCTCTTTCTCGTCTATAACTTTCTTCACACCGTCTTTTCCCCCCGTTTCTTCCTTCCCTAAAAAGGCAAGACAGAACACAACCACCAGGCTCTAAACACAATACCGATGACAGTCTTGATTATTATAATTTTTTACCATAACCACTGATGCAGCAATGTGACATGAAGAGTCTCCATTACACACCTATAGGAGTAGAAGTCAGGGAAACAACTGGTTCAATTTGAACCTTCTCATGTTCTCTGCCAACCTCTGTGTCACTGTCCTCCTTCTCTGATCCGGTCTTCTCAGTTTTTGTTTTAAGCGCATCAATTTCTGCAGGAGTGAGGAGTTTCTGCCGTAGAGGTTTAAGGTTGAACGCCTGAAATACTCTTTTCTCCTCCATCTTCTCTGCGCCTGACGGATCCTCTGCCGAGGCTTCATTGTAAATACTGAGTGTGTCAGGTAAGGGTTCAGTTTGGGGAACACTGGCTGTAACCTCTGACTCATACAGAGCCGGCAATTGTTCTTTGGGTTTCAGAACCATGTTTTCTTCTTTTCTAATACATTCCAGCTCCAGCTGGATCTGCTTGTACTTGCTGAGTAGATCCTCAAAGCTCTCATCAACACCATTTTCAGTTTTGGCAGCAGTAGTGTTGTTGTTCATCATCTGTTTGTTTCTCAACTGATTCCTCCCCATCATTAACTTCTCTGAGGCCAGGAAGTGAAGGAAAGGCACAATTAATGCATTTGAGGACATTGGGTGAACTACAGACAGATTCTGTCACCAAAATAAAATGTAATGGTCGACAACACTGGGTATTTCAAAAATCTATGAATCAGTTGTTGATAGTCTTTTATTTGATACCCATTTGTAAAAACCACAAAGACTGTCTTCTTTAAAACAGGATCACAGGAAAGCATATGTGTAATAAGCAAATGTTATTACGAAATGTAGAATTAATTTTCAGGGGGATGGAAAATGGATGCGAATAAAATAGTGTACTATAAAGCAGCCAGTAAAAATGAATTCAACAAATAAAAATGGATTCATCCGTGGTTAAAGCACGATAGGCTACCAAAACAGATAAGATAGATATTTATTTTTATTTATTTTTTGCCCCGATCAACATTGTTTCACACAATTTAGATTCACACAAATGTCATAAGACGAATGCCAAAGGATACGTTTGTTTCTAGAAGTAGAGTCTTTCATGTTACTGTGATTCTCCCCTGGCCCGTAGCGACCTGGGAGAGGCCTACCAATCTCTCTCCCTCCCCCGCTTCCGTCTCCCCAGCCTCCTCGTCCCCAATCGCCGCGACAGTCATCTGGTTTCCGCCGATGTCGGAATCGACCCAGGGCTGTGTGACTTCGTTCCCAAAAGCTGGTACGTGGGCTCTGGTCACAGTGCAGCCCCAGTGGCGGCGGCCGATCGGGTCCGCTAGGTCCACCTTGCGGTCTGTGGTGGTTTAGGGGAAAGGGATTGTGCGAATGAGGTCCGCGGTTGTATGGCATTAAGAGTCGAAAATCTGTTGGCTGGCCACCCATGAGAGGCGGTAAAGTTCGTGCTGCTTGTTTCGATTTCCGAGTATTTCGTGATGAGCTGGTTTTGAGAGAAACACTAGGCCTCATTGCACCCTGCGGCACAACCACCTTTTCGTCGGTGTCATCATCACAGATCTCTCCGTCTTCAAGCTCCCCTTCTTCTCTCGGACTCGTAGACCGATTGCTTGAATTTAAATCCATTTTGTAGTCTAATCAAGATTGACTGTAGTTACATATGAATATAAATACATACAACTTGATCTTAATGTGAAAATCGGATTAATGAGTCGTCTGTTTAAGCCAATATTAACGAATATAAAGCTAGCTAGCGAACTAGCATGCTTGTTTGCTAAATTGCTACGTTCTACTTTCTGCGGTAGTCCTCTTCAGGACTGTAGAGCAAGCGAGATTACGGTCATGCATCATACGACAGACTTTCTAAATAAAAGTTGAAACCATTTGTTTTAACTCAACCAATATTCGAGTTTTTTCGAGTCCTTTGCAAAAACATTCGAGAGTGTAACTACATATTACCAAGACCTTTCCACTATTTTGAAGTACAACATTTAAGGCATATTCAGAATCTTATCAAATTCTATTGGTTTCTGTCTGAGAAACCTGTTACAACAGCCTCATTAGCTTTAGGTAAGTGGTGATTACCTATTTAGAAGATACCTACCCAGCTGTCCTGTTTCTCGCTGTCTGTCTGAAAACCCATTATGAGTTTTACATTCTTCACATTTTCTTTTGTTTTACAATGTTATAACAATGTGAACAGCACCTTCTTCAGACTCTTGATGTTAAGCCACACAAGACACATCTAGCAGAATGGAATCTCTAAGCTATTATGTATTTAAGGCCATTTAAGTTTAAATCAATTCGTTTTGAAAACATTTATATTCAACGTTGTTAGTTATTACACATGACAATTTCTCCTTAGTACATTAACGTAACACATTTTTTTATGTGTATATTTGATAATTACATGTTGTTATACATTCATGGTTTTTAGTTTGATGGTCTTAACCTTGTGAACTAAATTGGACAACATATGATGGGATTGAGTAATGTCTTGGGTGGGGATCCCTTGACAGGAAAAGGTTGATTTAAACAGATTACTTTTATTTTTTAAGTTTATGTCGCTTAATGTCGCAGAGTTCTGTAGTCCTCGACTTCCGCCTTTGGAGACTATGTGCGCTATTATCTATGGTGCCGTCTGCCCCACGGATCTCGCGATACGGCCTAATCTGCTATAACTTCGGTATGTCGCATTACATCAAGCTGGTTTATACATACAACATTACTTGACTTGCGGGATGTCAATAATATGAATGGCAAATATTTCCTTAATATTTTTTTTTTTTAAGTTTGTAAAAATAACTTGATATCAAAGGATTACGTTTGAATTGCTGGCATGCACATTTTCAGTTCTGTTGAAGAGGCATCTACCTCATGTTGAAACAATTCTACGTGTTGCTCCTTAAATAGACGAGCAGCTGAGTTTGAATACATGTATTTGAAGCCGTCCCCGAACACTATACCTTGCCGTAACCAATTTAAATACCTGACGTTTACATTGTCGTCATTTGGCCAACGTTCTTATCTAGAGAAATGTACATTTACCCAACCTTAACTATTTTGAATTGTATGCTGCTGGATCTTAAGTTCGCCTCCTTTAATGCATCTGATCTGAGCCCATCGGACCATGCCTCATCATTAAAGCAGGTTGCCTTGCTTGATGGCTACTACAGCTGTCCCTGATCAGAGACCCTGGTCGACTGGCGTGTTGAAATTCTACCTGAAGACTTGCTTTTCAATGGCCATAGCCACAACCAGGATGCACCAGTATTTCTGGCTTGCCATCTGGTCATATGAACTATTTGAATTGATGATGTGATTTTGAAAGCTTGTGTATTGTGAATCTCCACCAGTCACAACCATGAAGACTGTTAACCCCTAACTCCACTTATCGCTAAAATAAAGGCCACTAGTTTTGGCAAATAACTTATTTCTCTACTCCAAAACTCTTTGTCACCCCTCTGATGAACAAGTACCTGTTTACCAGAGAAGTGCCGTTGACATTCAGAGCTGCTGTCACCCACTTACTGAAGAACCCCAATCTGTACATGGAAACATCCCATCTAAAACCTTCCGTTCTCATAAAAAAAGATTACACAAAGATGTAGAACAATCATCAATCACATATCATTAAATTCATTGCACAAGGTTTTTTCAGTGTGATTTATGTCCCTTACAGTTCACTGAAACCGCTCCCACTAATAGCTGCTGATTCAAAATCCCTTAACATCCACTCCCTTAACATCCTCTTCCTTAACATCCTCTTTGGACCACAACCACCTCCTGTGTTGCCTCAGAGGTCACATTGCTGTAACTGGAATAGCTCAGACCTGGTTCTCCTTCTACATGTCTAATAGATGTCGGAGTCCAGGTCAGTGTGGTTGTTCACATGTTTATTTCTGACAGTCTAAAGTGCCGTAAACTGCATTGGAGAGACACCTAAACAGTTGCATTGAAAGGAATGTCATTGTGTTTATGTGTCACTGTCAACCAAGTAGGCCTATCCTGTGAAGATTTTCGTAATGTTTTCCGACAGGGCTAGTCAACAGAAAACCTATGTACACAAGTCTGATTCAGTCTTACAATAGAAAGAGAGCTCAAAAATCTGAAATGCCAGACATATAACAGTAGTCTGCCGGACTAGTTGGTCCAGTTATGCCAGCAGTATGAGCAGTTTTAACTTGTTGTATGGTGCCTAGCTAATTATATTAGGATTAATGTATTCACTCTAAACTGCTTATGATAAGAGTGTCTGCTACCTGAGTACAACCTTTGTCAGTGTGCTGTCTACCTAATAGTTCATTTAACAGTCCTGTTTAAATGTGTTAAATTATGCAATGTTTGATGATAAAATGGCACATACGTTCCCTTTTGAAATATGTCAATACTTCTTGCTGGGAAATGTTTGCGTTGTCTATAAGGTGGAATTTCTGCTAGTAGATGTATCTATCCTACTCTATGGTGGTGAGACTAGAACCAACTACGCCTGCGCTAAAACGGAGACGCGGAAGATGACTTGTCACTGTTGTTGTGGAAGCTGTCAGGCACGTGAGCTAGTGCTACGTCGTCGTAAAAGTGCTAAAAGGCGATATGGCGGCTGATACTCCTCCTAAGGTACGCAAAATTCTAAACTTTTTGAATTTCTTTGCGTATTGGCTCTCAGCTTCTTCGTAGTTGGATGGATCTGACCCTAAAACTAAATATAACGGTTATAATGTAGATTCCGTTGATACATAGGCTCAGCCCCTTTGACTGCACTATTTTACTGTTGTCCATCACCAGCTCTTCAACCAGCTAACTAGCTAGCCAGACGCCCACTTGGCACTTCTTCACAAGTATTCATTAAATCGCCAGTAGATCTCGGTACAGTAGGTTAATGTTATGTTGTAAATGTGTAGTACTCTGAGTTTCCTGTTGCAAGTTGTTAAAGAACAGCCCGAAGAACAGTTAGCTAACGATGTTTGCTTAGTATGTCCCTAGAAGATACTGTGTTAGCTATGTTAACGGTTATGGCTTCTTAGTTACATACAGTTAGCTACTTTAGCTAACCTAACTATTCGATCAGTTTGAAAGTATTTAAACCCCAGGTGATATTCCCGTATTACAAAGGACCCACTCAATTTATTCTGTTGTCTTTTTTTAAGAAATTGAAAAGCCCCCAAAATGTGAAGTGGTTTTATTTCGGGAAATATTTGTAGGAAAATAACCTGGAAACGTATGCTTGCATAAGTATTCAACATGCACGCATTAATATTATTTGTTAGTGGTAACTTATGCTGCAATTACAGCTAAGTAATTATGGGGGTAAATAGCTTTGCACACAGTATCTGATTAATTTTGGCCCATTTGTTTGGCGCAGCTGTTCTACGTTGTTCACGTTGGTTGGATGACGTTGTGGACAGCAATTCTCAAACAGAGCCACAGATTTTAGGTGGGATTGAGAACAGGACCCGCCGCGTATTGTACGACCTTCTGCTATTTGTTTTTGAGCCACTCCAATGATGCTTTGGTCTCGTGCTGTGGATACTTTTTCTGTTCAGAAGTTAATTTGCAGGTTCTTTTGCGGTCATGTTTTTTTCTTTTTGCTTGATTGTTTTGTACTTTAAATTCTAACACGATGCCCAGTCCTCGTTGATAAAGAAGCATCACTAGAACTTGATGCTCCCATTTGTTTTTTTAGTTTTTTTTTACCAACGTTAAACTAGTGTCACCGTACAGTGATTTTTGGAGTTTCAGTTTAATATTGAGATATTACGACTAGCAACTAAATGGAAGTATTTGTGTGGAGTTCATTTTGAGATGATGCTTGAACATTAGTTTATTTTGGTAGCCACTAAACTTAGCTGTACTATTGTATTGAGCATTTCTTTTTAAATAACTAAATGTAATGTTATTATATTGGAAATGTTTTAACAACAATTGGCAATTCTGTAATGCAATAACATGCTGTTATCTCTTCTCTTTAGGTCTTATTTGAACATGAAGGTGTCTTCATACACTCCAACACTGAAGACAGTGAAGAGCAAGATCTGCTTGTGTCAGGGTTCCTACGTATCATTGATAAGGTATCATGGTATCCAGTCTTTCATTTGTAAATACTGGAACGCATAGTATGTCAGGCATAACATCTTCACAGACATATGGTCCTTTTTCCTCTGGCCACTGCTTGCTTAAGAAACTTATGGTACATTTCTTTCTTTTTCCAAATATCATACCCAAACAATGGTTTGTTTTAACAAAGTGATAATGTTGTTCCTAAAGCAATTTTATATTTTATTTTAAGATACATTTGGCCTATTGAATACATTTTAATTAAATAAAAGCCTGTATTTTGTCATGAGGACAATCCAATAATAATAAGTACTCGAATATAAATCTATAAAGGTTTAAGTAACCACTGCCAAAAAATGACTGATTTTAATTGTGGTTTTGCCACTGTTGATGGAAACCGTGAGATGACTTCCTGAGAGTTACACCTTTCATTTTGGAGGGTGTAATAGTTGTTAGTTTAAACCTTGACAAAGCTAGAGACATTTATTAAATACTAATTGCTCTATAGAAGGAAGAGTCAATGCAGCCAGTGGGACCTTTCAGAAGGGATATGTCACAGACTGTTAGCCATTTATTCACAGACTAGTGGTCTGCCGACCAGGGTTTGTGGGGGGAAATGCTGATGTAGAGCACAGAGGAGCCGGCATAAGTTGCATGTAGGGGGTGTATATTGTTTCTTGTACGTACTCAGTCGTGGAAAATGTTCCAGGCCTCTATTCACATAACTCAAGGTCGTTTGCTCAACTGGTCAAAAGTACAGGTCTTTGAACACAAATCACTCAAAACAACCATGTCTTGGAGAACAAATATCAGCATTAAATAGCTTTCTGTCAGAAAGGTTTGTCTTGTTTACATCCTATCCAGAACTGGCTTCTGTTGCACTTATTTGGAGGTTGCTATCGTAGGCTAATTAGTAGACAGATTATGTGAGTGACGGGGGCACGGGGGCTTATGTGTCCACCTACAGCAGTGGTGTCAAGGACACAACGATGCCCAAATCATGCCCCCTCATGCTATTGTTATGTTGAGGGGTTTTTAAGTATGACTAGTAAGACATTGTTATTTTCTGCTGGGAGCAGTTGGTGTGAACTGCCTTTTTTAAGTTGTTGAGAGAATTACTAAGCAGGCAATTCTACTTAAATGTATTCAATGTTTACTATGTTTTGTGCCGTTTTTGTGCCGTGCAGAGGTTAAGGATTCTGGTTCTGAAACAAATCACTGTATTACTGAGTGGTTTAAGTTCCTGTTCTGGAAAGTTTTATTTATTTATTTATTTAAATTTTACTACTCATTTGCAAGTATGTTTATCCTGTTTTTATTCATTCCCAGGATGGTGAAACTGTTGTGGAGTACAAACCCCTGGAGGACACTGTTGACCCGTCTAACATGCTCTGCGCTGGCAAGGTTGGACTTTTTTCTCCTTTGCAATGATCTATTTGTTATCCATTTGTTCAGAAGTTAACATTGACTGCCATGTATATTAAAATGGCATGTATTAAGGCTGTTAGACCAGGTCTGTCAGACTGTCAGTCACAATAGACAGCAGTACTTGACTGGGCTTCTAGAGGAATGTTTCTTTTCCACTAACGATTTTAATGTATTTGTTTCATGACGGGCCTTCATGGGTTGGCATGGTTTTCCCCACCTGCGATTTATGGGGCTACATTTTGTTATGTTTTAAAAAGCTGTTTAATGTAATTTAGACATTTACTTTAGGCATTATCAAAACATTGTACTTACAGCATGATCTGTTTTGAGATTATTATTTTTCTATATTCTTGAATATGATCCTGTTACAAACATGTAATTCCAATGTGAACTCAGTCTTTACTGACCTTTATTAAAGAGTGCTACTGTATCTATAGCCTTTTCTTTGCTAACTACCAACGGTAGTCAGCGTATTGCTGTAGATGTCTTTACTATATGTTCTATTGGTTTACTTGTGTAACTTAATTTCTCTAACCTTAGTTAGCTTTGCTAGGGGGTTTTATTTTTTACAAAATCTGAAGGATTTTATAGTTAAGAAATTGGCCATGAACTTGTGACCCTGTTGTGACCAGTTGAAACGTTGTGTCCGATTTGGTCCAGGACTCCAGCTCTGTGATGGAATGGACCCAGTGTCCCGGGGAGGAGAAGGCAGATCTTCAGCAGGCTGTGGTGGAGCAGCAGCAGAGCTATGAGACCGAGTGGGACATGATCAACGCCGTCTCCTACCCCAAGAGGAAACTCTGTGCCAACGGAGATGGTGGGTGGAACTAAGCCGCTTAGCCTGGGTTTAACGGCATCCACAAAACATACGACCTTGAGCAGTGACATCCCCTCGATGTGATGTTCACTTACAAACGGATGGAAGTTGTACTGAGATAACCCAGTTTTACATACTTAGGGTAATTCATTTTCATCGACGCTTGGGCATTACGTGGTCCTTTTACAGCGATTTGGTTTGCCGGATGAGATGCAATGATGGAAGCTTTCAAGCGGAAGCTGTGGATACATTCCTTTATTTTTCCACCAGGTACTTTAAACCACCACCAGGAGAAAAGCAAGTGGGCCTTCAGCTTCAGTGTTTGGGACCTGAGGTCTGTCAGCGTGAAGAAAGAGGGCTGGACCCGCCTTGCATTCAGACTAAAGGAGACCGCCACTCGCCTGCCCGCGCTCCACTTTCACCAGGGAGGAAGTGAAGGCTTCCTGGACTGCCTGAGGAGATGCGCCTTGCTCACAGAGTGAGTGTTTTAGCCTTATGGTCTGCTGAACCAGTCCAACTGGTTGTAAAATTGAAATGGTGATTTCATGATTTAATCATTTAGTTAATAAATGTAATTGATTGTGAGTGGTCCTTAACGGGTGTTGGAGCCTACTGCAGCTCTACTGGCACCTATTTTGACAGACTGCCTGGTATACCGGGTCACCTATACCACAGGTAGGCCTGGCTTTTCACCGGGCCAGATTCACACACAGCGGTTTCTTAATGTGGAATGCAGTGAATTACAGTGAAAGGGGGGGAGTTAATCTGTGATTCCATTGTATGCGTTCCAGTTCGCTTGGAGATTAGGATGTGCAATTTTAGTGTTGTTGAAAATATTCCTTTGCGCATTGCCCCCATACTGTCTGCCAAAACCCACTAATCAAGCATTTTTTCAAGCCTTTTTAAAATCAGCAGAGTTCTGTCTATTCTGTGCATCAACTTTTATGTACAATTGCAAGGGCAGAAGCGATAAGTACAAAAATCTGAGATTATTGCAGGAGTGTAATTTTGGCAAGGATTCAAGGATGCTAAATTTCCTCTGACAATATTAATATATGTTTGGTTGTAAAAGTTGATTGCTACTGTTCTTCAGTGTGGACAATGACTCCATACAATGACACTCAGGTGAAATAGTCAGGCTAATTGATCTTCAACCAAAAAGTCTCCCTCATGTTCGTGTTTAAGAATAAATCATATAAAACTAGACAAAACATTTATTTAAAAGAAACTGCTCGCTGATCCAATCCTGTTTTTGTGGGAAAAAATGCTAAATGACCTGATGTTGCTATATACGTTAGATGGAGGTCCTTAACACCGTCTTCATCTGTGTTTTAGCTCCGAAAATAATTGGGTTTTGACCCACCTTAAAACACAGCTAGCTTTCCCATAGTGTTTCTTATCTATATGCTAATGCTGCTGATTAGCATACAGCCTATAGCTAGCACTTTGCCTGGCCTGTTTCTGAGTGATGTTGTGGTTAGTGGGCAGTTTTTCTCAACATGAAAGAACTGGGCTTTCTGTTTGAGCCAAATATCACAGCAGATAATTCCCCCTGTACAGACTGCTCTATCGCCTTGGGAGCTGATAGCCGTTATTAAAGTTCTTATCGAGGCCTTTCATAATAAAATTGTTTGTATCAAAATAAACAATTCTTATCGATCCTTTTCCCTGTTGTGTGGATTCCCCTCCAAGCCAATACCTTAACTAATGTCTGTAAGGATACGGAAAACAGAGAAACACCAATGTGACAAACTGTTTAGTAACTACCGCTTTGCTTTCAACACCGTTCCATAGAGCCTTTAATGCTTGGAGGCCTGGTGCCGGACCCGTCCTGAATCGTCCTCACATTTAGATAATCAGATATTTAATCTGTGCTCTAGTGGGCCTTTTTTGAAGTAAAAGTTACTTCAGATGATTGACAGCAAAAACAAGTCTTATTTCTGTTTCAGTCCAATTATCTGCTGCAATTTGTTTCAGACCAGTAAACCAGAGGACACTTTTTGGTCTGTTCATGTTTCCAGGGCCTTGGATGACCACACCAGTCTGCTGGTTAGCCCTCCCAACCGAGCGCTCTCTCAGTCCTTCGAGAATCTTCTCGATGACAACAACTATGGCCTTGTCACCGTAAGGGTTTACTGTCGTCATGCGAACAACTGTCACAGTCATATGCAGTGTACCCTTTGGAAACAGAGTGACCACAGTGTCACAAATGGAACAATGGCGTATGTCGTGGCCAGTCTAAAAAAGACGGCTCATGTTAAGTGTCACCTTCGGCAAGAACACATTTACAGAATTAGATTTGTGCAAAGGATGAGTCTATTGTTGCTGTCCTGAATAGGCTTCTTCCTTGTTTCCCCCAATAGAAGCTCAAGAAGGATCCTTACGTGACGACACTGGGGGGCTTCTCTAAGGTCACCAACTACATTTTCGATGCGTTCCGCGGCTCTGAGCTGGAGCAGCAGCGTCGCCCCCAGGAGGAGGTGGCTGACCTGGACATCCTGGAGCTGGGAGAAGTCATCCCTGGCCTGGAGATCAACCAGCAGGAGGAGCCTGGCTTCGAGGTCATCACTCGGGTGAGTGGGCAGAGAAGGAGCAGGTCTGACCCCAAGCTGTCTGACTGGTAAAGAAGAAACAGTCCTGTCCTCCAACTTGGAGAGCGACATGGTGTGCCAGCTTGGTTCCACATGTATTGGAGCAAGGCTGTTGTATTCTGGTGTGCCACAGCAGATGTTGAGTATGTCTCATTAAGAACCCTCAACTTAACCATTCCAACGCTAGTACACTGATTAGGTTCTGGGCATCAGAAACAAGGACGGTAGATGGGATGTGATGCCTGTTACTGATGAGTCACACTCATCCTACTATAAACCTTTGTTTTGATTAGAGACGCTGTAATGGTTGGCGATGACCCGTGACCTCCCATGTGTCCGGGCATAAAAGACTAACTTCGTATGGAGTATCAACATCTTGGACTCGTGCTAATAATAAGTTCACCCCCACTCGGGTTCAATTATTTTGTTCCTGGGTCAAAGGTGGACGGATGCTAACAACACCAAATTCAACCTGTGAACTAATTATCAAGCACTTCAGTAATTACTCGGGTGATTACAGCGTTTCTATGAAACGTCTGCTTGTACCAATGTTTTAGAGCCAGTGTGTTAAAGCCAAGCTGAATTGTAAAGCCTGGACACCCAGTAACTTTCCACGAGGATACACCGCCGTCAGACTAGTGCCTATGAATCTGGTCTTTCCCCTTGTTGGCTTTGGAAATTACTTGTCGACACTACCCACCAGTCTAGTCTGTACTGTCTGTCAGTAGCTGAAGCTGATCTGGTAATGAGTTTTCTGCACAGAAACTCATGGTCTTATTGTATTTTGGTTGTGGTTTGTCAGATTGACCTGGGAGCCAGACCAGAGGTTACGAGACGGGAGCCACTGTCCACAGACGATTGGGCCAGGCACCAAGACCAGGAAGGAAGGATGAAAAATGTCCCTCACCTTAAGAAAATGATTTTCAAAGGGGTATGTCGGAGTCATGGAGAGTCTAAACGACTAATAATCTTTATCGAAATTCTCCTGGCTCGTTTTCATGTTGTGTGGCAACAATGACATACCAAGAGACAATCTCTATTGAGCTTAATCTTTCTCTGAGATACCGTCCCTTTATATGAGTTTGTTGAAACTCTACATTTGGGGGTTGTCTGTAAAGTAATGTCTGGATCCTGCAGGGTTTGTGCCATGCGGTCAGGAAAGAAGCCTGGAAGTTTCTACTAGGGTATTACCCCTGGGACAGCACCTACGAGGAGAGGAAAAACCTGCAGAGGAGGAAGACGTGCGTATTGACCGAGACGGGAGTTTTTGAAACTGACGTGTTGTTTATCTTTACAAAGAAAAGCCACTTGATGTGTGTCCGGCGTTCGTCGCCATCCGAGGAACACGAGAGTGGAATATAAGATGTGTGAACATGGCCTTCTAAGTTGTTCGTCTCACATTAAGTTTTATTGATTTTAAAAGGGACGAGTACTTCAGGATGAAGCTCCAGTGGAAGTCTGTGAGTGACGAACAGGAGAGGAGGAACTCGAGGTTGAGAGACTACAGGAGCCTAATAGGTAAATTAATACATTCTCTACCTTTTCAGTAATAATCTGATTATTATTATTGGTTGACGTTTTATGATCATATTTATTCTTTTTTGGGGGGGGAGGGAGTTGTGGATTTTTATTATTACATATACTGTCCGGTAAGCATCTGTAAAGAATGAGAAGTGTATTTGTTTTGTAATGTGTGGTGCATTGTTTATTAACTGTCTGTGCATGTCCCATCTTCTCAGAAAAGGACGTGAACCGAACCGACCGAACCAACCGGTTCTATGAAGGCATCGACAACCCAGGCCTGGTGTTACTCCATGACATCCTGATGACGTACTGCATGTATGATTTTGATCTGGGTGAGTGACAGCTTTATGGCCCCGTCGTGCTGCAGATCCAATTTATATTTGAACGAGAAGGTCATCTGATTGGCTTTGATGGAATCAATGACCTAGTTGATGGTCATTTAAAAATTGCTAATTCACCTCTTGGTAATGGAGATACTTAAACAATCAGAGGTCATAACAAGTGTGTGTTTCCAGGATACGTCCAGGGAATGAGTGACCTTCTGTCCCCTGTCCTCTACGTGATGGAAAATGAGGTTGAGGCCTTCTGGTGCTTTGTTTCTTACATGGATCAGATGGTAAGAACTGTTGCATTGCTTTGTCCACAACTGTTGTTGTTTTCTTGTACTTGTACTTGTACTTTGACATGCTTGAGTGTGACCTCCATGACCCAAACACCACATGATTGTGTGTTCAGCACCAGAATTTTGAGGAGCAGATGCAGGGCATGAAGACTCAGCTGATCCAGCTCAGTACTTTGTTAAGGCTGCTGGACCTGTCCTTCTGGAACTACCTTGGTATGTCACAACACCTCAAAGCGCTTTATTCTTACAATTTACCAGTTCATTACCAACCATATGTCTTCTATCACTTATCTAGATGAGGAAGCTGCTGACAGTATAGCAATTTTAAGACAGTAATGCATCTACTTTGTATCTACCATGTGTATGTTATTCATTTCAAGCTAGAAAGTGATGTCTGTTTTTGTTATTGGTTTCCGGCAGAGTCGCAGGATTCAGGCTATCTGTACTTCTGTTTCCGTTGGTTACTGATCCGCTTCAAGAGGGAACTCCGCTATCCTGACGTCCTTCGTTTGTGGGAGGTGATTGTGGTTCCATCCGCCTGCTCGCTGCCCACTGCCCACTTAAACTATAACCTCGAGTAACTACCACACCAACAGCCACTCAGATTCATCCACCAGAGGCCCTAGAGTACACCCTTCAGTTTGCTAATATCCAAATGACGGCACTTCCACTAACAGTTACATTTACAGCGCTACATGTTAGTGTACCTGCATCATTTTTCACGAGGAACAAAATGGCCTCTTTCTGTCCTATCAAAAATGTCATAAACCTATAAAATTCTACTCAAAATCAACAATTACTCTGATTACAATCAGTATACATGTCTACCTATATGGTGTTCACAGCTTAGAGATAAAATGCATGATGGCAGCAAAATGGCTGACCAGTGTAAACAGTATTGATTCAACTTAATTTCTAAATACTGTTATGGCACAATGAAAATAGACTACAAATATCTACCACACAGACACCAACCTTGGTTCATCCACTGGGGGCACCACAGGCCACACCCTCTTGGATTTTGTTGTACAGTGGATTTTGTTGTACACAAAATTAACTTGAAATAAACAATAAGAGAGAAACACCCCCTTTAGGGTGTTAGTAGCTAAGAGAAATAACACAAGATGGCGGACAGTATTATATGAAAGTGCTTACCATGGGATTCATTCTGCCGCCATTTGCTTACAAAGTTATGGCTGGTTTCTCATGCTCACCATGTCAAATGTTCTGTAAATACTCTGATAATGTCCTTTTGAATATGCCTATGAAAGTTATCTTCGTGTTTTGATGGGTCTAGTTACTAACACATTTCCTGGTTGTACTCAGGTAATGTGGACTGGATTGCCCTGCCAAAACTTTCATCTGCTGGTGTGTTGTTCCATCCTAGATTCTGAGAAAAGGAAAATCATAGAGGAAAACTATGGATTCAATGAGATCCTCAAGGTACCAGCAGGCAAATTTAACAGTCTAACTAGTTAAATATACACACCTGTTCAAAAGCTTGGGGTCACTTATAAATGTCCTTGTTAGTTATTTAAGTAAAAGAAGCAATAAAACTGTCCTTTTTTTAGATTGAGTATCTGGAGCATCAGTGATTCTGGCTTTGATTACAGGCTGAAAATATCCAGAAACAAATAACATTGTAACAACAATTTTTCGGACAAATTAATTCTACTCCGTGGGAGAAATTGCAATGAAACTATGGTCTTGTTCAACGCGTACGTGACCCTTTACAGAACAGCGCATACCAGAATAGAAAAAGTGTGAGGTCCCTGTGCACAACTGAGCAAGAGGACTCATACATTAGAGTGTCAAGATTAAGAAACAGATGACCTCACAGGTCCTCAACTGGCAGATTTGTTAAGTAGTACCTGCTAAACACCAGCAAGGAGATAGACCTATCTCAGACTGGCCAAGAAATGGAAGTGGGCAAAATAACACAGACGCTGGACAGCGGAAGGGTGGAGATAAGGTTTATGGACACATCGTTTTTGGTAAATGTGGTCACAGTTTGAGGTGTTTGGATCAGAACATTTGTTGGATGCAGACCAAATGAAAAGGGCTTGACGCCACTTGTTAAGCATGATGGAGGTGATGGTCTGGGTTTGCTTTGGTCATGGTGACGTGCGAGATTAGTACAGGATGAAAGGGATCTTGAAGGAGGAAGACTAACCCTGTATTTTGCAACACAATGCCATGTCCGGTGCTTGTTTGGAGACAATTTCCTCTTACAACAGAACAATGACCCAAAGCACAGCTCCAAACTATGCCTAGAAGTTGTCAGCCGGTATACTAATGGACTGGCCATGCCCATCACCATATGTCAACCCTATTGAGCTGTTGAAGGAGCAGCTCCACCATTAGCAGTGCCAATCCAACTTGTGGGAGGTGTCTCGGGATGCGTGGCGTAACATTTCTTCAACAAATTGACAACTAGAATGTCAAAGATCTGCAAGGCTGTAATTGCTGCAAAATGGACAATTCTTCGACAAAAGTACATTTTGAAGGACACCATTATTTCAGGTTTTAACCTTGTCAATTGCTGTTTCCTATTCAGTTTGCTATTTTTTCTTTTAAAACTAATTTTATGTATGCTTTCAAGGAAGACTAGGACATTTCTAAGTGACTCAACTTTTGAACGGCAGTGTTTATATTGTAGACTTTATTTGTTAGTTATTTTATTATCTGTGCATTGATTTTATGAATTTGCATTTTCTGCTGTTTTTGCCTGTTTTAACAGCACATTAATGACCTGTCAATGAAGCTGGATATTGAAGAAATCCTTCACAAATCAGAGGCTATTTGTATGCAGATCAGAAGTTGTAAGGTATGTTGAAGAATTGCTGTGTTCACTTTCGAATTATGAAACAATAACCATGCAGTTTCAGAGTTTTTAATTGTTTGTACAAAATAATAATAATAATATTATTTTGCTTTCAGGATTTGCCACATTCGATAAGTGAGATCCTTGGATTTGATGCAGAAAGTGAACTTTCCAGATTAGAAGAGAGGGAGTTTGGATTTTCAATTGATTCTCCTCCGTCTCCCAGACCCACCCATAAACAGGAAGTCTCCTCTAATGGTCACAGTGGACATTATAGAGAACCCCCTACTCACAATGGCTGCGAAGTCGCCTTCATATCATAATGAACAATATCATTCATACAAACAGACACTTTGCAATGTCCACATACCAGAAAGAGTATTTTGGATAAGTTGGTAACTGAAGCAATCTCATCGAGTTCCTAAAAGAAGAGAAACAAGAAGAGAAAAGAATGTAAAAAGCATTTAAAATGATTAAAATTGTATTATTTTTGTAATTTCTTGTAACATATTGTCTTTCATTGAAATAGTAAGTCATTGCTTCTCGCCCTGCTAAGGATTTTTTTGTTAAGACAAGCAATGTAAGTTTGCATTGTATAGTAATGTGCTGTTTTTATTTCTATATAACTTGTTCCTGAGTCATGCGCGAAAGTATTCAGATCAAATCCTGTAATTGACCTTTTGATGAATCGATGATACAAACAACCAACTGTTATTTAGGATATATCCAGAGTTTAATTAAACAACAGAAGACCTATACAATGGTTGATGCAAAATGCATCATGGGGCTTTTTGTTCTGTACAGTCTCAAACTTGGCACGTTTTGTGGATTGTATTTGTGGGTTTATGAGCAACACTTAAAAAAAAAAGTGTTTTGGTACAAACCGATATTCCCTCAATGCTATATAAAATTTGAAAAAATAAACCTAAAGAAAAATCTAACCTAATCAAAATAAAAGGATAGCGCTTGTGCATACTTGAGTACTAATGCATTATTTTGTTTTGTGAGATTTTTGTGAGATGACACCTATATCATCTCATTGGTTGTAAAAGGGCTTGGGATTTCTGTTAAAAATAACAGTTTTCTGCACATGGCGATATGTAGTAACACTTCCTGAACCAATTTCTGTTGCTGCACGTTTTTCCATGATGTATGCAACCTGCGTGTCTTAGTCTCAAATATGCAACACCCTTTTGTATTCAAACTACTTCCCTCAATCATAAAGGTCTGCAGAAATGTCACTCATGGGCCGAGGTTTTTCCAGTAATTTCACTGCAACGATTGAGATATAAACCCAGCACACCTACTCCCCAAACCCCTCCATAATTCCACTTTAAATGCCGTCCATGTATGGCTTCCAAGTGGCATTTCGCCCCTTTTAAGTCCCTGGTGTTGTGACGTCTCGGTGACACCTTGCAGCCCCTCCTGGGGCTTTGATGGGAGACATTTGGCGATGTCTCAGACAGAGTTGGAATGAGGTTCTCGGGCTTCTAGGGTATGGAAAGTGCCGTTTACATCAGAGTCAGGTGGAAGGAGTCGGCCTATCACGATGATCTGCTCATAATCGCCGTCGCCATTAGAACAAAGCAGCAGCCCACCCCTCTACTCCTTTCTCTGGCGCTCTTTCATATCCTGTCTCACAGGAAATTGCCTCAGTCAGACGATAACATGTTGCCCACAGCTGTGATTTATCTGTCATCTCTCATGGGATTCATTAAGCTGGTGGCTCTGGCCGTGTTTTGTGGACTGACAGGTGCTCGCTCGTTCATTTTGGAGCAACATGTAAACATTGTTGTGTTGGAGTAGTGACGCTGAATGGGCAGAAGGAAATTGAGTATTCCAAATAAATGGAGCAATTTTCCTTTCTCAGGTTCAGCCAAGCACACCTGGGGTTATTCTGTTTTGGTTGAACGTGTCTGTGTATAAAGGCATTTAAATGGTGATGTATGCAGATGGTAATTTAATCCATAACTACCACTGTACATGATTGTTTCAAGGTTCTTCTCAATGGTGCGATGGATGACTGCACCCCCTAGGACAGGAACTGAAGTATTCTGTCCCCTTCTCCTCTGATCACAATCATGGTTTTAGAGACCTGGGGCCATATTCACAAAATATGTTGTCTTACCGCTAGGGGGACTCCTGAACAGCAATAAAAGTTCCTTGCTATGAGTTTCGTCTTTAAACATATTCACAAACGTGCTAAGACCAACGTTTACTAAGGAATGGGGGGGGAAATCTTAAGCTAAGATAACGAGCGGGGTTGACCACATTGTTATAAAAGAAGGTGTGTTCCACGTACAAACCAATTTACTAAGCCCACAGTGATTGGCTTTTAGGGGAGGGGTCTGTCAGCAAATTTGTCCTAGCAATACTGTAGAAAAATGTGTCAGGTTGCCATAATGAAATAAAGATATTCAAATAAAAATGTGTCATTGATTGAAATGAAACCAAAAATGACAGTCCTACTGAATAGTCAAGATACGTTGAATAATTGTCAGCATCTTACATTTCGGGCAGCTCGTAAAGAAATGCGCATTCATCTTTTGATGGTGCAATTATCTATAGTATCTAAATACACCGGGTGGTCGAGCTATGGCCACGAAGCCGGCTTTGTTTAAGTTGTGACAACTTTGATCCCCGAGGTTATTGGATTGTTTGTTTGTTGGTGAAATGACAGCGTCCCTGACTAACTCTACTATGATCATAATACCCTCGAGATTAAGGCGGTACTTTGTTAAAAGATTAGTATCAATACACGTTTCTGTAACGTCGACCTCTTACGAGGCGGATTGCCTGCAGCAGTCCTTTAAGGATTGTTTGTGGCTTGGTCTTATTGACCTGGGAGTCCTCTTGACTACCTTTACATTTTCACAGATTTAGGACGCTTTGTGAAATACTCTATGCCCTTTTTTTTAAGAGATACTCCTAAATTAGTCAGGAGCTAGTTTTAGCCTTAAGATGGCTTGTGAATATTGTTCCAGCGCATTATTCCTGAGTTATATCTGATCACACCTGTAACTCGCTTAAATTCAGAACTACTATTTATGGTAAATTTGTTCAACCCTCTATGAAGTAACTATTCAAGAATCCTATTCCAATGTTCGAAAAGTGGATTAACATGGAGCTTCCTACCTATCCAAAAGAGAAGATAACTCTTCACACACACACACACACACACACACACACACCTCTGTTTGTTCTTTATGAGTCTGCATGTCAACAGCCGAGAGACCGAGAGGATTGATGGGATGCCTTATCAGTGCCACCCCCCACCACCACTGCCGTCACACTATATAAAGGAGCTTTAGTTGTGCTGGCTGGCAGACGTCCTGCCTACTGTAGCTCCTTGGACCAGGGCAGTAACAGCTATTATAGATGAATCATGAGCGGATGCAGACCTGAAACTCTGGATCCGGAACATCCTCTCCAGTGCATTGGCAGGTGAGGCATGACTCTACTTCATCGGGTTTTAGTAGAAACCATGTTAGGGTCTACCTAAAGACCCCATGGCTTCTACTGCATCAGAATGTTTCCTCCATGCAGGCAGCCCATGGTGATGGCCTCTTCCCAGCTGAGGAAGCGGGGCTCCGGCCCGGAGAAAAGGGGCGGCCCAGAGCCAGTGCCCAGGATGCAGCCGTCCATGATGATGTTCTCCAGTAAGTATTGGTCCCGACGGGGACTCTCTCTGGACTCGGCTATGTTTGACCAGCAGAAACTGCACCACACCGGTGGCCAATTGGTGAGTAAATGGCTGCTTGGAATGGGATCCTCTGCAGTGGATGTGTTGGTTGATGGGCTGATTGAGTCATTGGTTGGTTGATTGGTACAAGGGTTGTTTGATTGATTGGATGGTTAATTGTTTGGTTGATAGGTTTTTTGGTTGGTTGATGGGTTCTCTGGTTGGCTTTATTATTATTATTATTTGTTCATTAGTTGTTTGATTTTGCATTCAGACTCCGATAGTTGCTCAACCTGCATGTCCTATTTAGATTGTATAATGCTGAGGTTTGTAATGCACACATATTAGGTTTTCTAGTCTGCCATATCTCAGTGTCCATCGCTCAAACAACGGCCAGGAAATCCTTGTTATTATCAGTTCATTATCAGCCTGCTAGCTCATCTCTGGTCTTGTCGATGTTGAAGTAAAACTTACGGCTTGAAACATTGGGCGAGGTCACTGGTTGAAATACTAAAGCAGATTTCCATGTCCGACTTAGGGGAAAAAGCAACAACTGCAGAATAGATTTGGGACTATTGCGTTGCATAATAACACTTGTGTTAACAGGTGGACATGCTGGTGTAGCGGAGGCGGTGGTCACTCCTGCTCGCATAATAGACAATGTGTCTTCTTTTGGCTTGACAGTCGCGCCGGTCCTCCTTCTGTCCAATAGACGAGAACCCGGTCGACAAGGGAATTCGGGAAAACATGGAGTCGGGGAAGACAGCTGTCGTCTTCTCCTTGAAGAATGAGGTGGGCTGCCTCGTCAAAGCACTACGCGTTTTTCAGGTGGGTATTTACTGTCCGGTTCCGCAGCATATGTTCTGGACATAACCGGAACAGTGCTAGTCAGTTTTGTGAAGCCCAAGATCTCCTCTCACTTCCGAACCCTAACTCTTCCTCTGCGCCGTCAGGAGAAGCGTGTGAACCTGGCTCACATTGAGTCACGGATGTCCAAGAGGGTTCACTCTGAGGTGGAGATCTACGCTGACTGCAACTGCACTAAGAAGGAGTTTAACGAGCTGCTGGAGCTTTTAAAAGACCACGTCAACATCCTCTCCTTTAACACACCCCAAAACCAGTGGTCCACCGAAGCAGGTACTGATACAGTAATCTATTCGTTCTTTGGTCTGACTTTCTTTTTCGGGACATAAACAACTGCTTGTTTAATTCTAATGAGTTCCACATTCACCTGTGCTTGGACAGATTTCTGAATACTTTAAGAACAAAAAGAAATGTTACATGTTTCACAGTGAATGTAACATTATACATGTGATTATCTTATTATCTTATGTTCTGTTTGTTGGCTCATCTTGTAGGAGTAAATGTCTCTGAATGGATGTGCGTGAGTACAGAGTGAATTTTAGTGAACTTTTGTTGAACATTTGGAAATGAATTTAGTAGAAAAATGTTATTACATGTTGTTGTATGAAATTACTACACAGTGTGGGACAAATCCTACATTTAATAAATCGGTTTCTGAAACCATGTTCCTGAAAATGTACTTTCAATTCCATTTTAACTTGACTTGATTTGTCTTAAAAAACATTTTCCTACACTAATCCACAGTACCTACACTAATCCACACTTTCTGTTGCTGCAGGATTATTTTCATGCTGTAAAATTGACATAAAATATGACATCTTTAGTGGTTTATTTGTGTTTTTATAAAGCTTCATATGTGGGTATATGGTGTGTTTGCCTTGTTAGACGGGGAGGAAGTTCCTTGGTTTCCCCAGAAGATTGCAGAGCTCGACCAGTGTTCTCACAGAGTGCTGATGTACGGATCTGAACTAGATGCAGACCATCCAGTAAGTCTATTCTGTTTGTTTGCTGCCTGCCCATCTTAGCAAATGAGAACTGGTTATCAGCTGAGTTACAAAACTTATTAAATAAATGTAATCTAATAAAAAAAAATAGATCATCACAATTATAAGATAATATCAGGGCGGGGTTCAGGGAGCACGCCTAGTGGTTTGAACGATGGCCCAGTAACATAAAAGTAGCTAGTTTGAACCCCTGAGCCAACATGTTTAACATCTGTTGTGCCCTTGAGCTAGCTACTTAACCTTAGTTGCTTCTGTGAGTTGCTCTTTTTGAAAGCATCTGACAAAAATGTAAATAAACTTTAGTTTGCTTAAACAATAAATTGAAGAGCCAGACCTTGGGTATTAGAAGATTATAAAAGCCTTTTCACTTTTGTCAACAAAGAAGCAGTACTGAAATTCAATTCATAATAGATTTTTTTTTCAAGTAATTCAACTAAAATATGAAACATGGAAGCGTCTTTGTATTAGCAAGTCCATTAACAAAAATCTAATTAGCCACATAATACTGAGCCACTTAACACACACATTGCTTCAAATATGGGTTATTACTTTGATAATACCAACTATATCAAACAGTATTTTCCTTTATAAGATGTGAGATGACGCTTTTGGTGACATTCATTTTCTATATACATGTGTATACATAAAATGTGTGCACACACATTAAGGGAATAAGCTTCCTAAGGTCCAAATCCAGTTTAACTGAAATTGGAATTGGAATTAAAGGGCAATTGCCAATTAGAATAGATTGGAATATATACAAATAATGACAACAATTTAACAGCAGTACTCTTAAAGAAATCATAAAAAACATATCCCTAACTTTTGTCTGGTTAAAATGACTGATGGTCTGTGTGACGCTGTTCCTTATCTCTCCTTACCCCAGGGCTTCAAAGATAACGTATACCGCCAGAGGAGGAAGTACTTTGTGGAAATGGCCATGAATTACAAATAGTATGAGTAGCCCCTTCTCTTTCGGTTGTTTTGCTATAGTAACAATCTGGCAATCAGGTTTTTTCTCACACTTATTCTGTGTCGTATTGTAATTACAAATTAACTGCTATGTTAGTACTCTATATTGCTAGTTACAGTCATATGAAAGAATTAGAACACCCCATGAAATATTTAGTTATTTCTTAAGAAATATGAACATATTTCATATTAATTTTTTCCAACAATATCTATAGATAATGGTGATGTAATTGAACAAAAGACAATGACATTTTAACCATGATATAATTTATTAAACAAAATATTAGGGTCATTCCAGAAATCCATTTAGTTTTGAGCCATTCCTCAGCCATTCCACAGTTTGTAAAATAATTTACAAGTGGAGAACCTTTTTAAACAACTGCCAACGTACCCAGGTCAGGCTGTCCATGCAAGTTCATCCCAAGAGCAGATCACAAGATACTTAAAGAAGTCTCCAACAATCCTAAAATTTCATCTCGGGACTTACAGGTAGCTCTTGCCACAGTTGATATCAAAGTACATGGATAAAAAAAAAAGAGAATGCACAAGTTTGATTTGCAGAGGAGATGCGGAAGGAGGAAACCCTTACAGACAAAAGAAAAACATCAGGGCAATACTAAAGTTTGCCAGAGAACACCTAGACAAAGACCAGGACTTCTGGAACAATGTGCTTTGGACAGATAAATCTAAAATGGAATTGTTTGGGCCCAGTAACAGAAGACATGTGTGTCACAAACCAAGCACAGCATTTGAGCAAAATAACATCATGCCAACTTTGAAGCATTGGGGTGGAAATATCATGATTTGGGGCTGCTTTGCTGCAGCAGGGCCTGGTCAGCTCACTATCATAGAGTCCATTATGAATTCTTCATTGTATCAGAGGGTGCTCGAGGAAAATATAAGACCATCTGTCCAAAAATGTAGGCTGAAACAAATGTGGACTATGCAACATGACCCAAAACATTCTAGTAACACCACCAAGGAATGCCTCAAAAGACAGAAATGGAAAGTTCTAGAATGGCCAAGTCAAATCCCAGATCTTGATCCTGTTGAGATGCTGTGAGGTGATTTGAAACGGGGTGTGCATGCAAGAAACCCTCAAACATCACACAGCTGAAAAAAATCTTTATGATTGTAAACTAGATATACAGACTTCCCAGAGATCACTTATAAATAACGCAGTGTGCATAAGTTATATTAAATTGCCATATTATTGTGGTTAGATTAGTCACCTGTCTCCACTCTCCAGTGGCCAACCGATTCCACACATTGAGTACACCCCAGAGGAGGTCAGGACCTGGGGTGTGGTCTTCAAGGAGCTCACCAAACTCTACCCAACACATGCCTGCAGAGAGTACTTGAAGAACCTTCCCCTGCTTACTAAGCATTGTGGGTACCGGGAGGACAACATCCCGCAACTGGAGGAAGTGTCCCTGTTCTTAAAAGGTATAGGATGATGAATAACATCAGTGAACCATACAACAATTACTCATAAAAACAGCAGCACCGGTATGGCCACTGCTGTAGGTCATTCTTATACCCTTCCCTCACCCCTATACTGTCCGTTCATCTTGTGGATGTATGCGTAACCCCAAATTGTCCCAACAAAACATTAGATCAAACCTGAGTTTCAATGAAAATTGGAATTCTCAATCAAGAGATGACATAGCTAACATCCACTGTTTCAGAGAGATCGGGGTTCACTGTGAGGCCTGTGGCCGGATACCTTTCTCCTCGAGACTTCCTGGCTGGTCTGGCATACCGAGTATTCAACTGCACTCAGTATGTCCGCCACAGCACCGACCCCCTCTACACCCCCGAACCGTGAGTGCCTCATTACCAGTGAGTCTAGTGTTTTTATAGAACATGAACTGACGTGCACCAAAAAAGCAAAGTTTGTGGGATTACTTAGTTACTTAGTTACTTACTTAGATGGAAAATGGTTACGATAGATGATTCCTTTTTAGTGATGACGTGTGCATTCCACCGCCTTGTAGGTTTCCTGTCCAACCCCACTTGTGACCAATCTGATTCAACAGTTTTTATCAAAATATTATAATCAAGTCCACTAAATGAGAGTTGGTGAGAGAACCTGCATGGTGGTAGCTCTCCAGACACCGGGTTGGGTAGCACTGCACCAGGCAACATTTAATGATGACAAAATCATATCTGATATCGGTGAACAGGGACACGTGCCATGAGCTTCTGGGTCACGTCCCCCTCCTTGCGGACCCCAAATTCGCTCAGTTTTCCCAGGAGATCGGCCTGGCATCTCTAGGGGCGTCGGACGAGGACGTACAGAAACTAGCCACAGTGAGTACTGATAAACAATCCACACAGAATCCACACAGAATCCACACAGAATCCACACAGAATCCACACAGAATCCACACGGAATCCACACAGAATCCACATGTAATCCACACGAAATCCACACAGAATCCACACATAATCCACACGGAATCCACACAGAATCCACACAGAATCAACACAGAATCCACACAGAATCCTCACATAAACTAGTAATATTGAGTGCTGCAGACGGTGTAGAACCCCATATTGCAGCCAACGCGTGGGCAACGTGTGTTGGTTCCTCACCCTGTCCTCCAAGCAGGTCAAATATCTAACCACATAATATCTAACAGAAACTGAAAAGATGAGGTTCTACCATTTATTTTTCATACAGCCCACAAATATAATATCCCGGATATTGATTTTATTGATGAGCAAACAAGAAAGCGTTCAATAGAAGAAACCCCGAGATCTAGCGAAACAGCACGTTCTGATTAACCGCTGTTAGTGCTAAACAACGTACCTGAAATAAGCTTATGCAGGTTGGGATGTCTGAGTGTTCCACCATCCATATTTGATTGTGTCAAGGAAAGGAATAATCATCTTTGGGATGATCAATCAAATGGCTGTCCTGACTTAGTGGTCGGTAAAGGTCCAGTGGCATTAATTGTTGATGTGTTAACTCTGGTGTCATGTCTACAGTTCAACTGTGACCAGAACATTTTCAAGACCACCTAATTATCCCTAGCTCCTAATTGGCTCATGACGCCTCTCTCCATAACACATTTTTAAATACTTGTTAAAGTATTTATTGTTTGCTAGTCACTTTGCATAATAGTGTCAGCTGAGTAAAACAATGTTACATATGAAGGTACTGACTGTTCTATGCTGTCGACAGTGTTACTTCTTCACGATTGAGTTTGGGTTGTGCAAACAAGATGGCCAGCTGAGAGCCTATGGCGCGGGTTTACTGTCTTCTATTGGCGAGCTGAAGGTAGGACACACACAAACACAAACACACACACAAACACGGACGAACGCCCCAGTGACCGGTCCATTATTCCCTTGCAGCATGCTCTGTCCGACAAAGCTTCGGTGAAGATGTTTGACCCTGGGACCACCTGCTACCAGGAGTGCCTAATCACAACTTTCCAGGATGTCTATTTTGTCTCCGAAAGCTTCGAAGAGGCCAAAGTGAAGATGAGGTGAAATTGCAAAGCGACACAGTGGCAGTTCCAGTGGCTTAGTTGATCAGTTTCCAACTTATCTTCATGTTAATGATCTAACATACAGCAGTTTTTAGGAGTTTACCAGTTACTCGCTGGTTCAACGAGGAACACGTGGCTACTTTAAGTTCAGTCTTTTCGAGGACACCATCAGAGCCACCCACAGTTTAAACATCTTCTACCCAACAGGGAGTTTGCCAAAACGATCAAGAGGCCGTTCTCCGTGTACTACAACCCCTACACCCAGAGCATAGACCTACTGAAGGACACCAGGAGCATTGAGAACGTGGTACAGGACCTTCGCAGTGACCTCACCACCGTGTGTGACGCCCTGGGCAAGATGAACACTTACTTGGGGATTTAGTTATTTGTCTTGTGATTGGTCTGTATGTAAAACATCTTTGGTGACAGAAAATCAGACTGGGCCAATACATTGCACTGATAATTCCTAAAATAAAGTGATCATAGTCAATGTTATGGAAGGGTTTCATGTGACAAATCAATTTTCCGCTTATTGCACAGAATCTGATCAATAAAATATTATAGTGTGGATGTTATACTTAAACTATAGCGTTAACTGTATGGGTTGGGGGCAACAGAGATATTTTCAACTGAAGAGTGTATCTAATTTAAATAATAAAATGTTGCAAATATGTAAGATGTAACTTGACTGACATTGATTAAGAACTTTGCAATGTAATAAAACTGCAGTACAAGCAGTTGGATAAAAATATACTTCAGACTTCTGGCCTTCATGCATGTGGTTGTTGAGTGTGTAAATGTAACACTTAGATTAGATGACCTAACTGATCAAGCCTGTGATTCAGTGAGTGTGTTTTCACCGCCCATTGCAAAGGGACATGCTTATTCCCACCTTTACAAAAAAAATCTAATAAATGGCCATAGTGATAAAACAGGTAAGTTGTGAAAAACCTTTAATTACTTAATTGTAGTAATTATTTTAATTGCATCACAGTTTAATTACCAGGAATCCAGGGATAAAAATATGACATATGCACAAAAAGATTACATAAAAGAAATCTTTTTAAATTGACCTACCTGAACATAACTCTTTTCATTACAAACTGGCAGTAGAAATGTACAAACCATTAAAAAAAGATTGATTACACTATCCTCCTATTTATAAGACAGTTTGATTGATAATTCATAGGACCGTACCTAAACATAAAGTACAGGTTCCATATTTGCAGTTGGGATTTAACCCCAAACGACAATAAAATAACAGTACATTGACTATCTATTATAGTAAATTACTTTTGGATTTAGATCTATTTTGTTCATTGAGAGAATGTAAAGTTTAGTTTATTATAAGTCATATTTGAGGAATAACAGTTCAGTATGAATACAGTGCTTTAGAAAGGCAACTATTCTGTCAACGTTTTATTTCTTGAATGCCTGTCCTGGGGTGATGACCTCTCTAAAATATAATCTTTCAGGAGATGTGGCACCAGGTTCTGGACAGTGAAACTTTAAACAACCAATTGTAAGGGAGGACGTCATAGAGTGATGGAAAGCGACACCTATAAATGTATTGCATCCCCCGACAATGGGCTCATTCAGCCCTCATACCTCATTTGGTAAACATGTTAAAACTTCTATATAATCCCAAACATCAACATGATTGTTCATTCATTTTTTCATCAGTTCAGGAAAAAAAATAAAGACAATTTCAGTGAGGAAGATTGTTTTTTTTTTGTGTCCATTTCAGCTACTGATTCGTGGACAGTTAAAGCAGTTCAAATGTCTGGCAGATCTAATCAGTGTCCTCGCTGTCAAATGCTTTATTCTGGAAGAAAGAAGACATACAGAATTACAAAACAGAAATAAAACGTGGGATAGGTAGCATAGTGGTTAGAACGTTCCACTCGACACCACAAGCCAAACAATTCAAAACTGTTGACGTGCACTTAAGCAAGGCACTGAAGCCTAGTCCTACTACCAAACTCAGTAGATGAGAGTAGGTTTCACCCTCCCGCCCTTTCCCTCCATTTCCTCAAATGCTTTCATAAAAATTAAAAATAAACCCTAACACCCCCCCAGACGGAGGACCCAGCCGCGCTGGACTCACCCAGCCTCCGTGCTTCTTCACCCAGGCCGTGTGGTGCCGCTGGAGGTAGCAGGACCCAAAGCCCAGGACCTGGTTCATGGGGTGGAGCCCCAGAGCAGACAGCCTGCTGGTCACCTCACAGGCCAGAGCGATCTGCTCCCTCTGGTTGCGCTCCCCCGACGCCGGGTCCTCGGGCCTCGCTGCCGGACCTCCACAGCCGATCCCCTGGAGAAGGCCGGTGGTCACCTTCTCAAACAGGCCGTAGGTAAATGAGGTCTGGAGATGCTTTTGCAAGGTGGGGTTCCTCTTGATCTGAGGCGGTGGAGACAAGTTGGGGGATGAAAGACAGTTGATGACAACCTAACAGCGAAGGAGGAGCACCGCAACATAAGCCCGGCTGACGACTGACTTGAGGTGCTCATGACTACAGTCTGGAAAGGTTTCTTTTAATGTCGTCGGCCAGAGGCGTCATCGAGGGGATGTAATTCCAATTACCTTTATAAATGTTGTGGGTGAGTTGCCGGGTCAACAAACCCACGCTTACATTGTCTAACAATCCTGATGATTAAATGGGAACCAAAGATAGCAAAAATCTAAAATCAAAAATTGCAATGCAAACATGTAAACTCCCACGCACCTCCTCATTCAGCTTGTCTCCAGACACCTTCAGCAACTCCACAATTTTCCGGATCACCTCTGCGGGAGGCAAAATTAATCATCTGTAAAAATCCATTCCTATTTGCATCAAACACGAACAAGAGTTGATGTTCCACTTGATGCACATAACAACATAAGCCAAGGCTACATGATTTAGTTACTGGTTGTTGACTGTCATGAAAAGCCTTTCATTGATCAAATCAATTTAGTTTCTTTAAATATTCTAGTAAGTGAAAGTGACATACCGTCGTTATCTTCTGTCCCATCTGCCTCTATATTACCGCTTTGAGGGTGTTTGATGACAGGTGCTATGTCTGTGCTCGGTCCGACCTCCACAGTGTCTGCAATCTGAGTCAGCTGGTCTGCTACTCCACTCAAAGAGCCCTTTTGATCTGTTAGTTTTAAAAATTCATATTCATACGTTTTTTTTTTCTCCAGAGGGCACAAAACATCTACCTGAGAGGAAAATATGTGTGACACATTCACTTTCTTTGCATCTGTAACCACATTTGTCTTCAACTTCCTACCACCTTGATATTCTGCTTGTGGCATGTGTTTGGGTAGAGCAGGACCTTGACAACTGAACTTGTGACCTAAAGGTGTTAGGCCAGACAACTGCCTCTTTCGCCTTTCACAGTAGGCCACGAGTAGCCAAAACTCTTCAGTGTTTTGGCCCATTGGGTATGTATCCATGTCCATCTCTTGTGTGGCATGGCTCTCCATCTCAGACACCCAACAATACAGCCTGAAAAACGAGAAAGGGAACTTCTCAAAAGATTGAATCTAAACACAAATATTTCTAACACGCACAGAGCTGTGTGAATAGAAAAATATAATCCCCATTGAGATTTTGTTAACCATTATGAGAGAAAACAAGCAATCAAATTAACAAAACAATTTATTATACAGGTATACAACAAATACACTATATTATATTTTTGCTCTTTAAGCCAGGGGTCTCAAACCGGTTCCATCGTTTAGAAAAGAAGGTTTGGAAGCTCTGAGCTGTCCCCTACAGCTCAGAGGGTACTGGAGAAGACCATTGACTTACTGGAAAAATACACAAAAGGAGGTCTTCAGGGACGCTTAGGGCAGAGCTGGTGATACAGTAACTGGTTGGGAAACACTGCATTACAAACTTCATGTAACTTAGCTTGTTTTACTTTCGCAATTAACTGTTGAAATGCACACCTTCATTAATGAGCTAATTTGTCATAAATGATCTAGTTACTCGTTTAAAAAGATGTATTTATTCCATTAGTTGCAGACTTCAACGATCAAGTTGGTTTTTCCCGTTCAAAAACCTGGCATAGATGTTTCGATACCATTGCCTAATATGGAAACATGACCAACTTTCTGTAGTTTGCATTTACGTAAGCATAACGTAGGCTACACGCTACATTTTCTGCTTAGCACCAATTCAACGAGATAAGTTACAATATTTTCTCGTGACAAATGTTATCCTCTTCTAAAGTACATGACAACTAGAAAAAAAGACCGCAAACGACACTACACAAATACATAGCAGCAATGCTAAGTTACAGCTTGACAAGCGAATACCATTAAACAGTTACGATGGACTAGTAAACTAAACACTTACCTGTTACTTCTTTCACCAAATATTTAATAATGCTATATCATCGAATCATAAAGATCCATAACTAGATTTGTAATTCACAAGGAGACGCGGAAGTTCCCATGTAAAAGTACAATGTAATTTCAATCCCTCCGAAACAACGGCACTATACCGCTATCTGCTGGATAATAACTGACTAAGCAGGGCCGTGCCTAGGAATCCCGGGCCCCTGAAAAGTTACACATTTGGGCCCCCTCCTTAATAGACAACATTGATATTATCGCGATCAGAGCCTCCCCTTAGCCATGGGCCCTGTGAATCATATCCAAATTTTCCTGCTTTAGCTAAGGTCCTGTGTCTAAGCAACTGGTCGTTGACCTTGTTTTGTCATTTACACTAAGCTAACAATTGTTTGAATGCTAAATTAATTAGGAATTTGATGTGTAGTTTTAGGACATACAATTCAATCAATTACAACTGACTACGTTGATAACAAAACATAGTCGCTAACTAATGTTATTATCAATTAGTTGAGTCCATTAGTGGCAAATAATTACAATAATAATGCAGCATTATGAGATGGAGGAGACTACTATGCTAAGCAATCAAACCTACGGGCAAACAAAGCTCTTTGAAATCTTTGAGGCAAAAAACTATTTGTTACTACTCAAATCTTCGAAACACAGTGCGTAGAAGTGATCTGTTGATCAGAAATAAATATTACATGCTAAATGTTGATGTAGTGTTGTTTTCCCACCACGCTCAAGTTTCAGGTTGGATTTAGTGTTGTGCCTGACACCAAAAGGTCGAACATGGAACCCTTTTGGAACCCCATTTTGTGTGTGTGTTTGTTTATAGATTGCTTTTTATTCTTTGTCCAATGCGGTTTGGACATGAGACAAACATCCTATGCTGGTCAACTAGAAGGAATATATGATATTTTGGATTTCCAAAGTGCAGTTCTGGATGACAAGGTTGTGTTCCGTTACTTCTAAAAAAAAAATTTTTATCTGATCTTAAGTTCTTTTCCCTAGCAAAAGGCAAATATTTAAATACTTTTCAACAGTGGACCTCTTTAACAAAAAGGACATCATATATGGGTTGATACAATGTAGGAAAAAACTTTAAGTGTACTGAATTAACTGTAATACTTACCTGTGTGAATTAGGTGAAAAAGGTGATTAGAAGGTCGAAACGTCATTAGCCACGTGGTGTTAAAACGAGCTTCATCGCATCAAAACAGCAGAGCTCGGAAAACAGAATGGCGCTTTGAAGCTATTCATCCTATTCCTATTCTTCAGACGCTTAAATCTGGGGTTTCATAAATGAATGAAGGATCTCATGGGTATTGATAATCTTTCTTCAAAGGTCCTCGGATAGGTCTTTTTGTCACAATGTGTTATCAGACACCAATATGATTAAGACAAAACTAGTCCTGGTTTCTAATCGTCAGGGAAGGTTGGACTCTTCCAAGTTACCCTCTAATGATTTTCAGATTTTAACTTTTCCAATCTTATGTGATGGTAAAGGTAGGGGTGTACTTACTTTTCTAACATGAGGAAATTGCATGTTTTTAATTTTATGATTTGTGAAATTGGGTTACCTTTACAAAAGTATGTGGTTAAAATGTTGCTGTAATACAGAGCTCATGACAGAGGGCTTTTGAATATTCTATTTTATTTATGTACAGAAAAATGATCAGAGACAGCACATTTGTACTACAGGATCCGCCTGTGGCGATGGTGTTGGGCGTTCAGACCGACTTTACTTAATAGCTGACAGTCTTGGCCGGTTTGGTATCTTCCAGCTCAGCCTCCAGGAAGCGGAAGCGACGGTGGCGACGCAGAACCTCGATGGCCTTCTGCTCTACGGTGGCAGGGACGATGCCCAGGTCCTCCAAGCCAGGAAGCCCTGGATACTTCACATCTGTGGTGTGGATCTGAAACAAACATCTGCGTTTTCAAGCAACTCCGAGAGAAAGACAAGAGGTTGAACCGAATAACAGAAAAATGGCTCCCGGACGACACGAGATCTCGGAAATGTCACGTCATGTGCATTAAATGTGCTTCTTAGAATGTTCATAATTTGCCATAAGGGACACATTTTCTTACCCGGTCTACTTTGTCAGGAGTTGTCCACGGCTCAAATGGATTCATTGCAAAGGCGCGTGCGACAAGACTGAAACAAGAGACCTGATCACTACACTGTAACTGATAGGAGAGCATTGGAACAGTGGCCGCAGTTCCAGACATTCTGGTGTGAATAAGTTGTAATGTGTTTTTCAGGCATGGTATGTACTCACTGGTACAGAGGACGTGGGAGTGGGTAGGGCACAAAGGGTCTGTGTGCCACAGCATATAAATACTCCACCAGATCATGAAGGAGATAACGGCTAGGACTGTGTTGAGGTGGAAAAAACATGAATACAAGATACAAACAAGAGAAAACACCACGCCACCCAACCGATACATCTGAAATACAGATCCTTTACAACAGCTGTTTGAATGCAGAAAACAGAGTATTTACACCGATTTGCCTTTTTGTTTCTTTTCAAAACCGATTTTGGTGACAATTTATACATCAGACACCTCCAACTGTTAGCACCAATAATAAATGAAAGGAAATACAAATAGAAATGCTGGGCTATATGCTGGTTAAATTATGTAACAGTGCCAATTTGAAATCAGTTGCAGACTTGCAAAAAAGTATATAAATTCTCCCAGAAGATTTGCTAATTTTGTTTTTTTAATTGGTTAGCATGATTTGGATGTATTATATTATCATTTGTCATATTTCCAGAATTATCCATTTAAAACCAATGTAATTCATTTACATTTCTGAACTAGCCTGAAATGCCATTGACATCTCTAACAACTGAAAGTCAAGCCCATTCAATCCTCACCCGACTAGCGCGTATGTCTTTCCATTGGCGTCAGGGTCTTTGATGGCGTTGATGATGGCCTTGGCCACATCCACCACCTGGAACAACAGAAGGCGATTAAATAATGCATTTCTAGACGTGAATGAAATCAACAAAATACTCCGTCAGGGGAAGAAAACCTTTTTATATTAACCAAAAATAAAACTTGAATATATCCTTATTAGATACAGCACATTTTAGATTGGATATGTCTTCAATACATGCTAGAATCTCCTTTGGCAGCGATTACAGTCTATTTTAGATTACCTCAGAAGTATGACCGCATCTTTATTGTGTCTGGGGGTTTTAAGACGTCACCCAGAGTATAGAGACACTCTGATTTGTTAATAGTTATGTATCTACCAAACACAGGAAACTGGATACAAAAAATGAAAAAGAACATGGTGACGAGTGCTCATGTAATCCAATGTAAATGAGCTCACTGAAGCGCTGAGGTTATTAGAGGGCAGACACTTACATGGACAGGCTGCTTTACAGTCTTCTTCCCCATGCCGATGAGGGGCACAGCTCTTCCAAACCAGCGCATGTCTGTGCATCAAAGGGACAAAACACCTTCAAACAATGACTAGGGACTCATCACATTTTAAATGATTTTGTGACCAGGCGTTGCTTTTAGACCACATTTTTACGTATTTAGATAGCGTACCAAAAAACAACCGGACAGTAGTTTTAAAACACCTACATTTAGAACGCTTTTATTGAAATTCACACGGTTTTATGCCTTAATGTACTCAGAAATGTACTCGATGGGTTTTCTTTCCCACATTGGTTGTAGGTATGTCTTGGGTAGTTATTCTGCTGTTGGATGAACCCACACACTGAGGAACCATCCTTTTACCTACTCGAAGGAGTACAAAAACCCTGTGTAATGAACCATAGAATACGAATTCCATAAGACCTTACAGTCTTCAGTGATTCATAACCCAAGCCTCTTTTCTAATTTGACCATCTTTACAAAGTCTTCTCTTCACAGATTAAACTGAGACTTGCTTACTTTGGCTGGGGTTAAGCTGTGCTTGAAGCTGTTTTCCTGTGAACCGCTAGATAACACAAGCGGTTGACTCTGAAACTTTCGTTCTAGTTCTATTGTGGCTTTGGGTCTGCCAGACTTCTTCCTGTCCAGAGTATCCCGTTTCCATGTGCCTTTCTATCTCTAAAAGACCTACACAAGTTAATTGCCTTTTTCCTTCCAATTATGATGACAATATACTACGTCCTGCAATACAATACTGTCCAAATAATGCTTAAGAGGGTGTAATAACACAGTCTGTCCCAACATTTATTTTATACAGACAGAAGGTTAGAAATCAACAAAACCCCTGAAGGAATTGTTATCAAGGCTTTCAAGGCTTGAATGTACATCCACTGCTGCAGAACGGTTGTCAACCCGCATTTATATAACTCCGAAAAGCACACTTCGGTTAAGTTTTTTAAAGCTTTTGACCGGTAGTGTACATTCAACCCTAAACTGTTATATTTCACAGTTTGCTGTCCAACACAGTCAACAGTCTGTGTAATTACGCCAACAACGTTAGCCATTCTGCAACGTGGATATCAATAAATTTTACTGTTATTCTCATACCATTTATTTTTCTTAAACACTACCGTGAAATTAACTACATGCTTGGCTTACTGGCAAAATGGTTGAAGAATCTGTCCTCCCTTCCAAACATCTCAGAAGGCTTCATGATGATGGCGTCAGGGAACTCATCTCTCACAGCCATCTCACCCACTGCCTGCAGAGTGACAACACATGTTACAGCACGAGAAGCCATGAAGATAAACCCAAAAGAGCTCTGTACTGGCCAGCACCTTGTTCCTAAGGTATTTGGAGGGGCTGCGGATGTCAGCGTTGAGGTGAGACATGTGGATCAGCTTTGTGATCCCTGCCTCCCGCGTGGCCTTGGCTATCCGTTGCGGGATTCCCACAAAGGTTTCCTCAAAGGGGTAATTCCTTCAAACCCAGATATAAGGAGTACAGCACAGGGTACAGTCAAGTAGAGCTGACGTTTTGCATAAAGCCACAACACCAATCAACAGTCAATGTGCATATTCAGAAAAGGGCTGGAAAACAAGGTCAAAACAAGGGTCACAGTCCAAATATTCATGAACATCACTGCATACATGTGTGGTGGAGTACTTCACTGCACCACAGACTAAGCCAAAACCACTGGTGTAGCAAAAGACGGGTTGATTTATTCATGGAGCAATAGAGCAATTCTATGCGAATGTTCCCCAACAGCAGATTCTTTTCAGGGGAAAAACATTGTCAAAGTCTTTTGTGGGTATTGCTACTTGAGCCACACCTTGTCTCCGACTCCCGTCCCACCAGGTTGATGACCACATTGGAGTGGGCCAAAGCATCTCTGATGGAATCCTTGTTTCTGGCTTCCCACTCCTGAAACATACACACATGAATACATATGAGTGGGGCACAAGGCGTGAAAAAAACATTAGCTCACATGGAAAACCAATGGACCTGAAAGTCTAAACTTTTTTTATTTTACCATAAAGATGATCTGTCCAAGATCCCCCATGGGCCTGAGGTACATTAGGTCATACTGGTCACAACGGTGGGGAATCACAATCTGAGAACCCATACGACCTGTAAAACACAAAATCAAGACAGGTCATCAAACAAAACCCGGCCCAATAAAAACTGGGGCGTAAACAAGAGGAAATTCACATGACTTAACAAATGTCTGTAACCATCCCAACCAAATAGAAACCAGTAGAGACTTAACCTTGGACTGTAATAAAGCAGCCGTCAATAAAAATGTCATCATGCGTGGGACTGATGATGGTAAAGCTCACCCAGGCGGTTGACTACATATCTGCCCAAAAACCCAGTGGCTCCAAAGACTGTGGCCGCTACCCCGCTGGAGGAGGAACGACCTCCTTTGCCTCTGGGGATAACAGCATGATGCACCTTCCTCTGCTGGACAGTTACAGGGAGGGCTGACAGTACCACAGGGGAGCAGGAAGCTGCGGTGGGGAGCAGTTCAGAAGATGAGGAGAAAGATGGGATTGCTGTGGTCAAATAACCCAGATTGGGGTCACATAACCGAGACGAACAAACCTTTTAACTTTAGCTTCAGTCACTGGGATACAATTATGGTCCATTAACTTGGAAATTCCATATTGATAAACACGGTCTGTAAATACGAGTTTGTTTTGATAGCTGGCTTACATGCAATCTAGGTACAGCAAGAGCTGGGCCTGGGGTACCTAAACTAGTTTCCGTTAAAGTGGTGCACATTACAATCTATTGATTGGCACTAACTAGCAACACACATATATATATATGTATATAACAGTCATGACTTTAACCGAGTTATAATGACATGACAGGGTCCTATAAATAAGCGTTCTCCAAGCTAACTTGCTAGCAAACTCAACTAGCTAGCTGGCTACTTTCTTAGGTCATAGGACAAACATGTTAACCGACAGTAGCGATGTCGTTTATATTGTTTAGGTTACACATCATTTCCACTATATCTCTATAACGGTCCACTTATTTGAGCATTGTCACACTATAAAACATTTTTTTTGTGTAACTCACTAGAAAACCTGGAAAGGACACTCGCAGGACGGCTAACGACCGCAGTCGCCATGTTGTTTCTCTGAAAGCGCGTACTGCTACGGTAAGGCTGGAGGATTAAACAACTCAAACGCAAATCTCAAATCTGTAGCTGTGTAAACCCCGACGGATTTTTTGTTTGTTTGGAGACTGAAAGCAATATAATTGTAACAAGTATAATACGTTCAGTCTTTATAACGCTACATTGTAACCAACCCAATTCAAGCAAGTAAAGTCCAAGTTTCCGTCCTCCAAGTTACAATTGAGCATTGTTTACACCTGCAAATATCTTACTTTTGGCTTGACTGCTTACTCATTCCATACAGACATCAGCCACCATTAGTCTAAAGTTATATCCAGAACTGAGGTCTAGTTCTGTTACAAGGCGTACTTGGCCTGTGTTGCCATATACTGTTGTAAAATAAAAAGTCAATATGGCCAATACTGGCTTTATTGGCTATCTGCTAAAAAGCTAGTAACTTAAATGGATTCCACTACCCCCTCCAACCAGAATAGAAAGAGGAGTGGGAGGCCCCGATGCACAACTGAGCAAGAAAAAAGAGTTTTAGAAACAGACGCCTCACAGGTCCTCAACTGGCAGCTTCATTAAATATTATCTGCAAAACACTCGTCTCAGTGTCAACAATGAAGAGGCAACTCTGAGTGACTGGCCTTTTAAGCCAAGTTGCAAAGAAAAATCCATAACTCAGCTTGGCCAATAAAAAGAAAAGATGGAGATGGGCAAAACACACAGACACTATACAGAGTAGGACTGGAAGTAAGTGTTTTAGACAAAAAAAACTAAGTTTGAGGTGTTTGGACCATTCTTGAGACGCAGTCAAATGAAAAAAGGCTGGAGGAGTGCTTGACACCATCTGTCAAGAATGGTGCAGTCAATGTGATTGTCTGTACTTTGGTGGTGGTATAGTGGAAGATTTGTACAGGGTAAAAGGGATCTTGAAGAAGGAAATCATTCCATCTTACAACACCATCCCATACACTGTGGACGACATTTGAGTGGAGACACATTTCTGCTAAAACAGGACAATGACTCAAAGCACAGCTCCAAACTATGCCACAACTATTTAGGGAAGAAGTAGTCAGTTGGTATTCTGTCTATATTATGGTGACCAGCCGTCATCTCAGCCCTATTGAGCGGATGTGGGAGCAATAAAAAATCCTGATTTCTAACCTTGCTTTTCACTATATTTTCATCTTGCTAAATTTCCAATTTAAACTGATTTCATGTGTTTTCATGGAAAACAAGGACCTTTCAATGTGACCTTACACTTCATTTGGAGTGATTTGGTTAATAATGCCTTGCTCTCATCATCAGTGAAAATCTATTGGCAAGCATGAACCGTTTTTTAATCTTATTTAGAAGCCAAGGCATACAGGTACAAAAACTAGTTTATTTCACAATAAAAAGACAAAAATGTTTGTTTAATCGTGACATTTATTCATTTTCATGTTTAAGTATCAAAATATTTTATTTTCCATGTAGTTACTCAATTAAGACACAGTACTTAGAGTGCCTCAACCTTGTCTAGTTTGTTATTAGGTGTAGCATAGCCAGGTCATACATATAATGTGTCATTAGGAGAAAAACACTTTACGTTGTGGTTATATAATGCTTTATGCTCTATATTACTTTGACTGAGATTGTGTTACATTTGTTGTGGAAAGTCTCACAGTATTTTATCACAGGGCGACAGTGATAAAGTGCAAGCACTCTAATACTGCAAGGCACAAACTATTAACAAAAACACAGTACAAAATGTTTATTTTCCATAATACATAAATAATAAATGAACAACCTCAACAAGTAAAACCTTGTCTAAACTTTAAATGCCCAGTAACATACACAGTACTGTATTTTCATACATTGAAAATGTTTTCAGGTACAAGCCATTACAAATAAATCTTTTGACTATTGTATATCAACATTTTAAATGTAATAATGATTCAGGACATGAAGGTTTGACTATTTCTTTCCTACAGAGTACAACTGAGCTGAAAGAACAGTAGGGAATATTTTTTGGGGCAGAGCCTTTAAGAAATCACTAGCTATTCTGTTGATTGTAAAGGTTGTTTTCTGGAAGCCATGCACAAACAACAACAGAACAGCTTTTGTTTTAGAATATCTACACAGAAAAAGTATAATAATATATTCTGGGAAGTACAATGTACAACAGGTACCTTTCGATTGGACTGAGGATTGTTGTTAAGGAATGAAAGATAACATAACAAAAGCATGATGCTTCATCCCTTTCAACTGGTCATGTCTCTATTTCTGAGTGTCCATTATTCAGTCATTTAACCATAATTCAGTAAATAATCACTTATAACCCAATTTACAAAAAAAGTTCTATCTTGCAAAACTACCCATCGGCCCTCTCGTCCGTTAAAAGGTGTACAGTGCATTCAATAGAAGTCAAAGAACAGCCAAGGTGACTCTGTTGAGTGAATCTCATAGACCACACACAACAATGTCACACAACAGGAAGTTCTGGACATGAACACGTCCTGCATTTTACCAAGTCCCGCAGGTGATTTCAAACGCCCAGCGCTGTTAGCCTGAACTCGTCCTGCGGTGCTACATGACAGCGGGCAGACGCTGAGACGACTCTCTGGCTCTGTCTGGGCCCACGTCCAGCGGAGGCTTGATGACAATGTGCACAGGCCTCCCAACCCCCGCCTCCTGACTGGTGTCCCGGTTCACCTTGGCCACGCCCTCGCACGGCTTCTCCTCCACCGACACACGAATGGGATGCAGTCGCTTCTCTGTCACCTCCTTGGCGGTGACGTCTATCATTAGCTTGTCATTGCTAACAGACCCAACTTTCTCTGCTGCGATGTACACAAATACATTATTCTCTACATGTTCAATCCAGATTGTTCATATTTATTTAAGAGCAAAGAAAGTGAGAGGCCTGGTCTTACCTGTCCTGTTAGTGACTATTTTTTGGTAAGTGGCTTCATAGTTGTTTTCTGTGCTGCTTAGGCATTCACTGGGCTTCCTCATCATGGGTCGTGTTTTGGGCCTGAGCTTGTTGACTCGGGCCTCCTGGATCCAGTCATGTTTCATGGCCTCATCTGGTGTCATACGCTTCGTTGGATCCCACCTAGATAGCAAAGACATACACAGTGAGTGTGTGCGTTTGTGTGTGTCTCGAGGATATGGAAGAAACAGTTACCAGTTTCACAATAAACCACAGTCCAAATTCCCAATGTTTTGTAGAACTGTTTCAAATTTGAATTATCATTAAAACCGTGTGTGTTTGATTACAGCGGTTTGAAAAACTCAATGTAAATACTGCCCAGCATCAACCACAGTTAACAACAGTCTGACGCAGCCGCAGGAGGCCGGGACAGCACTCAGGAGTTTTCTCAGCCTTCTAAGAGACCAAGTGTGGTCATATTCAGCTCTGAAGTGTGGTCATGTTCAGCTCTGAAGTGTGGTCATATTTATGGTTTTACAAGAGTGCTAATGGGAAACTTAATGGAAAATGTTCTCTCTGTCTGCAGAACATGCAGAAAGGGTCTTTGATTCATCGCGACCACCACCCACCACTTTGTAGCGAATGTATGGTAAGTTAAGTTAAACCCCAAAAAGCGAATATGCTGAAAATTAAAATGTTTTAATTTTATACATACAGAATATAAGGCCACCTTATTTCGTCATGTAGGAGTCAGTGCTGTTCATTTGGTTTTTTTGCATATTGTTAATTGTTCTTACATGCACATTGCTTTACTTGTGTTGCATTTATATGCACATTTGAGTTTCTTACTTGAGGTTGTGTTCATTAAAACCTGCATTAGGAAAACACTTACCACTCATGGCCACATGGCTCTTTAATGTTAACGCTATTACTTTAATGTTTATGCACACAAACAGTGCATAGTGCTGCTAAATTTATTTGTTGGTTTTCAATATAAAACTTATTGTACTTTTCAGTACTTTCTAAACATTTCCAGCACATTTGAACAATACCGTGATCATACTGATAACCGTGATAATTTTGGTCACTATATCCATGATATAACACCTTTTTATACCGTTTCATCTCTAGTCAAGGACTAAGCAAACATCTCCCAAAATCTCAATATGAGAACAACTCTGTTTTTCATGAGGCTGAAACCAATGCTTAACTTGTGCTGAATGCAATATTCGAAACAGTATTGACGTACGTGAGGCAGCGTCGAAGGAAATCGAGGAACAGAGGGTCATTGGTCTTCAGCACACTGACCAGGTCCTTGGAGTTTGGTCGTCTCTTCTTGCCTTTGCTGTTTGTGATGTTTCTGGGGTTTCCTTTGGAGTCTACAACAAGTCAACAAAACACCAATTCCAGACCTACCAAACCTCATGGTTCAAACAAAACCCTCTGACTAAACATATTCTTACTTTCGGCCAAGAAAATCCTAGAAAGTAACTTACCAAAAAACAATCTTCTCCTCGATGCTGCCTGCACAAAATCATTGGGAGGCATTCCGAGTGCCTGAGAAACACAAACACCAGAATGTCCTTTACTAGTGAAGAACAGAAGGATGTCTCAAAATGTCCGACCCAAGTAACTCCAGTTAGCTACAGCTGAGGTATGACACTGTGTGCGCCAGCAAGTGGTCCATCGCGTACCTCCATGATACAGGCGATCTGCTCCACTTCGCTTTCCCCAGGGAAGAGCGGGTGGCCGGTGTAAAGCTCTGCCAGGATGCAGCCCAAGCTCCACATGTCGATGGCCGTGCTGTAGGGGAGCCCGAGGATCACCTCCGGGGAGCGATAGAAACGACTCTGGATGTAGGTGTACACTACAAGGGCAGGAAGAGACAACAGATGACAGACAACACACAGCGCTTTGATGGTTTCGTCTGTGACTGGGTGTGTTTTTGGCACTTTCAATCTCATGCTCACACTGGGTTACGGCAGGCAGGTAAATCAGGTGAAACACTAACCCCTCTGTTGCTCATAACAGCTAGAACCAAAGTCCACCACCTTGATGTTGCCTTGTCCTTTCTGAGACAGGAGGATGTTCTCCTTTTGTAAGAGGAACAAAGAGTTGACAAATCAAGTCCCAGCCCGGATATTTCCTTTGTTTTATGCATATTAGTCGTCATAAAATCAAACAAGCCCTTTCCTTTTGGTGTACCGTACCATACAGCTGAATGGTAGTCAAGCACCATGGCCAAAATAACCATCACAGTTCATTTCTGTGTCAAAAACGCATAACCAGAATATATTAGTACTAGACATACTCCCATGATAACAGCCTAAACGATGTTAGTCATTGGGGTTCAGCCTCTTCAAAGGGCTCGTTGGTCTCACCCATCGTGCAAAATTCAACTTGAGGTACTAATTCATAGATCACGTTTTGTACTGAATCTCAGTGATCTCTCTGGATATAGGTGTTCATATGTGATATCTGTAGATAATGGACACATTTCTTTTACTTCAAATATTTATTTTTTTGTTATAGGTTATAATTAGATCATCTATACAAAACATGATGGGTCCCTGTCCAAAGTAAACGGTACAGTGAAATGCCCGCTTGCAAATCTTTCTTAAAAAATACTTAGTAAGATAAATGGAATACAATAAAAATCACAAATGGAGCAGCGGTCTCTAGTCCTGGTCCTGGTTAGCTAATGTCCAGGAGGTTTTCACTCTAACCCTAATTTAGCACACCTGACTAATAATTAGACAGTTAGTTACTGAATGATGCCGCATATACACATGGTTGGAGTAAACACAACCAGGACAGTATCTCTCCAGGACCAGTTTTGGAGAGCGCTGGACTAGAGCGCTGGACTAGAGCGCTGGACTAGAGCCCTGGGCCTTACTGGTTTGAGGTCACAGTGGATGATCTTCTCTTTATGAAGCATCTGCAGACACTTGAGCAGGGAGTGGGTGAAACGGCGAATCAAGGCCAGACTGAAGCCCTGGAAGTTGTTTTTCTTGATCAGCTCATACAGGTTCACTCTAAAAAAAAAAAGGACACACGGACACAATCGTTCCGAGAGCGGGAAGAAATAATACTCTGTAGGCTACTATTGTAGGGTATGGCCTAAATGTTAGAGCTTCTGACCCCTAGAGGGCATCACTACACAATAATCTTCTTTAAATAGCTCAGTTTTATAATGTCAGCGTGTGGACACTGGCAAAAACGTCCTGCATTGGCATCGTTGTTTTCTCTTGCTCAGGGTCATAGCGACTGATTATGTCTTTGATGTAGCACTTTATGCTTACTGGTCAAGATGCTCCTCATAGAATAGGCTACTCACAGTCTTTGATCGTGTTGATTTAATCAAGTCGGACAAAACAGATCCTTTAAACAAATGTATTACAATAGTGTAAAGTTAAGATGAAAACACTGCGTTATTATAGATATGGTAAAGAACATAATATTAAATGAGCACCATTTGCCCGAGATTGCCTGCAAAGTTTAATATATACATGAGTGCAATTTAGGGTCTGCACATGCACAGAAACGTGACAAAACTTTTGGAGCTTTTGGTCCACACTAAAGGTCCCCAAAAGTCTGATCCACACCCAAGGCCTGCTAATAAACAGCCCACAGCCTACTAAACAACAGCCCAAGGTCTGCTAATAAACAGCCCAAAGCCTGCTGATGAACAGACATAAGACATAGGCCCCAACCAAGGCCTTAACTAAAGGATTGAGTGACGGTAATGCTAGACAGGGCACGCTGACAGTCCAAATCATCCAGTAAAGGTCAGCCAGCTGGTGTGGAAGACTATCTTGTCTCAGAGGGAACATAAGACCAGGTTACTTGAGGCAGGTAGTTTTAGGTGGGATGCTCCCTTTGCTCAAGTGGTTTAACCGGGGACGTGATTAGTGATATGTTAATATGATAGCTGCGTTCGGTGCTTAAGTCCTGCGTTCGTAGCTCGGGAGAAGGGCATACCCTTTAACAGGGCTCCAGTCTCCTTCCACCGTGACTGTTTTGATTGTGTTCCAAAAGTCAAATATGGTGGGGGGGTGGTCTTGTAGTAATCTCCGGTTTCACAAACGCAAGGACAATTGTTGTACATGAATGAGGGTGTTACATGGTAATGTATTTAGTGGTGGGCAAGAGCTCAGACATTGTTGGACGATGAACTTTCGGTTCCTGACCTAATACTCTCACTGTTAGGCTACTATACTATGTTTGTGTTTGTTTGCCTTAACCCCAAGTCTCAGGTGCCCTACTATGTGTTACATATACAGACTGAACTCACCCTAGAAGCTCGAAAGAGATGCAGAGATGGTTGCGGAAGTAGAAGTATTCCTTCATATGGATGACATTGTGGCAGTTTTCCCGGTCTTTCCTCCTCACAGCGTCCAGGATCTTCAGTTCTACTAGGGCCTGATGGTGAAACCTGACGTCCAATGTAAGAGGTAGAGTTAGTCATGGTTCTATTCTACATAATATATCATATATACAAACACATTTTATAAAGAGTCTAATAATCATAGTGACTTAGTTTCGGAGTTAGGCTTTGCAGTCACCCTAAAAAAAATATCTATTTTTGTAGTAAGGATTTTATAAATTATGACTGCCGTAAAAAAGGCACAATCTCCTCTCCCTCAAGAAACTGGATCTTTGAGAAAGAAAGGCAGCCCTGAGGCATAAGCGCCCATTTTGTTTTCTGCATTATTAAAGGGCAGTAAGCCCTGATGGCATCTGATCATCAATCAAGTCAAAGAGGAGGAGGCAGAGTTTCATTGCCCGTCCGAGAGCATTGAATCCCTAGACCGACAAGAGGAAAAGCCAAACCAAGGGGACTGATACCCTACATTTGGATGTAGGTTGGTGAACTCCTCATAAGAAGATTACAAAGCGATCAAACTTTTAATGACTCTGCAAAAGATTTGTTTCAGAATCATTGAGAATTGTATGCCCCTTTCAGGTCATTAACCAACCATGTTTGTTTTGTACCTTTTTTTGTTGCGAATAACCTTGATGGCTACTAGTTCTTGCGTCTTGTGGTCCAGACATTTCAGGACCTGTCCAAAGGAACCTTTCCCGATTACTTCCAACACCTCGAAGCGAAAGCCAATGTGGTCGTGAAGAACCTGGACATGGGACAGACAGAACCTTCAACAGGTTGTTTTTCTGTGAGCTTTGTTTAACCGTTTTCTGCCAATGTCTCTCCCTGTATTTATGCACTTGATTGTTAATGATATAGTAACAAACTTCATAGTGGTTGTTCATACTGACTACATAGTGTGTGCCCTATTTCATAACACTGTGTCTCACAAGTTATTCAGCAGTGTCGTGATCTCTGTCACAACCTCTCTCGAGACCTAAAGACATAGCCTCGGAGATGTTATGATCAGGGGGTGCAGCTAGATGAATGATACGTGCCTAGCCCGGAGATGCTGAAGCTACGACGAGGTGGACTGTTACACTCACCTCTGCACCCCTACTTCCCGCAGCCATGAATAGAGTCTTAAGGCCAAATGGTTAACAGTCTCCCTTCGCCCACTTATTCATGCAGGGTACATTTAGACAAACTGCCTGCGGATAGACACTTAGGCTCACAAAGCCTGACTGAGGCTCAAGCTCCCCACACAGCACTCAACCAACTTTGACTGACAGTCATTCTGAACGGAGTCAGTCTAAGTTAAGCACCTAAAGGCATCAATTGCTCCTTTTTCTTTTCGTGGACAAATAGATGTACATTTATTGTTAGACTATAACTTCTGTTCCAGGGGCTAACATCTTATATCAACTTTGGAGGGGACATTTCGGTAAAACTTTTGCGATTGAGACACAACAAATAGTGCTGTAATAATGTTTTAGGTCAGCTAACCGCTAGCTCAAGGCAGCGAAATTAAAGACTGGTGACGGTTATAAATGTGTCCTATTGTATTGAGTGGGATCAATACAATTTATATACAGTTTATTTTGAGGATCTTTTTGCTGGACTGACTGGATCATAGATCGTAGAATCTGGTACTGAAAACAAACAACGCAAACCTCTCACATTTCCGCCAAGAAACCACAATGAAACTCTACCTTGTTGTAACTGCCATGCTCATCATCGTAGCCTGCGTTCTGAAGAATCGCGTGGGATCCCTCAATCTTCTTAGTCTCCAGACCCAGGAACCAAATCTCTGAGTAGTCCATGATCTCCTCTTGCTCAAACTCTGTCAGACGGCCCTGGAAAAGCTTCAGTGCCTCTACGGGAGACATAGGAAGCCTCTGTCCCTCATAGAGCTTCTCCTCCAGCTTGTTGCTGAGGCCCTTGGTCACCGTGGGGTCAGACAGGTTCTCCACTGAGGAACCAAACTGTGTGGGAAACTGTGAGGAGAGCTTTGGCCTCTCGTCCTACCAATACAAAAAAAGGAATAAGAAGGTTGGCTGAGCTGTGCTCTCAACTCTTTGGCTCTACCATTCGAAAGGAAGGCTCAATCAACGTTCTTTAGACATACAAAGCAGGGACCAATGTTACCAATGGTACATCAGCAGATTTACAGTATAAAATGTTAAGAACTTCCTACAATTTTCAACTGGGGTCCATTGTTGGAGGCCAACAGTATAGCGTGACACAGGGAGAAGTACAGCCTCACCTGGTGTGGTTGGTAGCTGTTCTGAACCCCATTGTTGGCAATGTGGGGTAGAATGCTATCAGACTGCTGGCGGTTGAGTTTGGCATCACTGACAACCACCTGTATCACCGGGGGCTCCAGCTGGGGCAACGTCCCTACACCAGAGTAACATTTCTACAAGAATGAGGAAGGTAGACGAAAAGGAATGTTGCACACATTAAAAGCTTGATGACATTCTATCGCTATAACCTATTCGTTTTGCTTTCTCGAGTCCTATTGCTGTTACTCTGGTTATGTCAGATAATACTCAATACCATTCATAAGCACTATTACACTGATATTTATAATATTTAATACTTTGTCATATTGTCATTACGCTTTTTCTACACACTTTGAAATGACTGCTTACATTGTTATATACATTTTTCTGCTTTATATTTTTAATTAACACTAGTGAGTAGATTACTTGTGCCATGTCATAAGAATTTCATTGCTCAGAATGACACTGTTATTCTGTGCATTTGACAATAAAGACTTTGACTTAGTTGTGTCAGACTTGGTAATCTAACCATGGATGACGCTCTAACTGTAGTTGTGTCCGACTTGTGGTGTTCTAACCTTAGTTGTGTTAGACTCTTGGTGCTCTAACCCTAGTTGTATCAGATTCTTGGTGCTCTAACCCTAGTTGTGTCCAACTCCTGGTACTCTAAAACTAGTTGTGTATGCTCTAACCCTAGTTGTATCAGATTCTTGTTGCTCTAACCCTAGTTGCTTTAGACTCCTGGTACACTAATACTAGTTGTGTCAGACTATTTATGCTCAATAACATCAGCTGTTGGGAGATACTATCAGGCATTGTTGGGAACAAGAATGTGGACGGAGGAATAAAGTGCTACAACTGTTCAAACCATTGAGGCTCGGGTAACCAGGACCCCCAAAGTGGGGTGGAATTACCAAGCAGAGTGAGAGTGAGGAAGGGACAAAAGCCAGGAGACTGGAACCTGACAGAAGCTGTCAGCGTTAGCTGCTACTGTTTTGTGTGTGGGGTGAACTGGAGCAGGACTTTCTGTAGCTGCCATCCTGCTTGCCGTAGGAGCAAGTGTCAAGTCATAACCAACATAAAGGAAGGGAGACCTCTAACGAAGGCTCCCCCAATGGCAAAGAATGGGCGATTATGCATAAAACCTTTGAAGTTATTAATATGCCAGCTCCAGATTTAATGACACTGTATGAGCCTTTATAACAAACATAAATGTCAATGTATTATAATAGACAGATGTTGCACACCACGATGTGTGTGCTTGTAGCAGTGTTGACTAAAGAACACATTTAAACCTCTGTCCAAGTGAGATTATTATTTTGTTGTAAAAATGTAAGTAAGACACAACATTACATATTTTATAAGGCCTTATGTTGACGGCCTAGCTTTGAAGTGGCCTGAAATGCCTGATATACTACACTAACAACACACAGTATCCAACAAATGTTGTTTTTAAAAATGTTTTTCATTCTTGTTTGGAATCCAGCCACATTGGGAATATTTACTTTTGTCCTGCAGCCACATGCTGAATGGGTCCATGTCATATGCTTTTCTGTTCCTTGCACATATTTGAGTGGGCAAGTTTAAGTTCTGTCAAAATCTTGTCAAGTCTACAGTACACGTGGGAGTATTAGACAAGATTCTGTTAGCCATACTTCAACATAAGACCAATGCAGTACAGGAACCATATAAGAAGCTCCATAACCTTAAGTGTAAAATGTGACCACACGTTTCGGCCACAGCAACACAGCTTGCCAGAACACCACGCAGAAGACAGATCCCTAGTCTAAACATAGCGAGGACGATCAATCATACATGCACAAGCTGCTGTGGTTGCTGCCAACCTGTTGATGATGCATGGAGACACAGACTTAATATAATGCCATGCACCTTCTAGAATGAGCCATGAGTGTCATTCAGGGCCATGGCTGGCGTGGGGAGTCCACCCTGTCATTACCACACTGGGCTGTCCCACTCTGCTGACTGGCGCCAGTGGACACAGTCACATCCCCTCCCGGGAGCGGTTTGATGATGGCGGCCCCATAAAGTCAACCGTTATGCAGTCCGGCAGGCAACCATTCAAATTCACCGCTCGTTGGGGATGCCAATTGACGGGCAACTCAGACAGCTATAACCCCAACCCACTCCCACTCTGGTAGCAGAAACTACATAAAGGGGTAGGTTTTGTTGGCGTGAAGACGGAAGACACCGTACAAGTATGTTATACAGGTTGATGCAGGATGACAAGAGAGTGGGTCGGGAGGACCCAAGGGCTCTACAGGTCCGGGTCAACTGGGAGTAAAGACTCACCTGTGAATAGGGCCTGATGGTTGCCTGTAGGTTCTGAAGTCTGTGTGAGTGGGGGAAGGCCTCTGGTCTAGAAGACTGGAAGAAAAGAATGTGGGAGATCGTACTTAATAATACATTTTCAGACAGGTTTTGCTTCTCTATACCTTTGCTGAGGCATTGTTGGAGCACTGGATACAGTGTGGAAAGAAAATCTCTCCAATCAGATTCAGATATTATTTCTCTCATTCCAATGTGGCAGTGTCCGATTTGCTATAAGGACCTTGCCTTGTCACATTAACTCCCAGCGGCACCTGAAGGGTCGATGATCAGGACATTGTCCCAATGCACATACCGCCTGTGAAGCCATTTGGCTTCTTATTTTGCTGATCACTCAGAGGAGAGTGCATTCTCTGGCCAACAATCAACATTGAGCTTGACTGTGCCTGAGCCGACATGGAATCACTAAAGTGCATGGAGGCCAGGAATAAACCCACTGCAACACTCAGGAATTCAAATGACACTTGATTATATTAAATGTTATAATGACTTTTAAAAAGTTATTAAGGTAATTCATCTGAATTATTCTTGGTTGTTAATAACCAAATGTAATGAACTTTCCCCTAACGGGGAGATTAAACAACCTAGCAGAGTTGCTATTGGTTGCTAGTGGAGAACAGGGCAGTGGAGCAAAATGACTACCACGCAAGCAAAGATAATGCAACGCTCTCAGAAATTAGAGTGTTTTATGCAGGCGATTTTTCCCCAACCTTCTTCCATTCATACACAGAGCACAGGCCCTGATGTTTAATAAAGAGAGTAGGTGTGCAGACGGTGGTGGTTATGGAGAGCAAAGCCGAGGGCTGTTTCAGCATGGTATATTCTGGCACTGGGCAATATGGGGCCACATGAGCCATTAACACTCTATTAACCCTGGTGCCACAGTGTCTGCTAAACAGGGTTTAGGGGAATACATCAGCTAACTATACACCATTGGGTGTGGGAAGCTAAAATGGCTAACTTTTTAGCATAGCAGATTCAGAAAGAACTTGACCCAGTCCTTCTGCATCCCTTTTGGATCAATATATTATGCCCAGGACCATAGCATCTATTCATCCAATATTTGACACGAAGCATACACTTTAGACTTGGATTGCCTTAACTGCTGGTTATGTAGTTCAAGGCGGCAAACATTCAATCAAATATTAACACGTGCACGATTCAAGAGTAACACAACCTTGGCCACCAGGGAGGGTTCAGAGAGAGGGTTGTACTACAAAGTGGGTCAGTGTGGAAGAAAACGAAACTACACTGGTACTTAGTGTAACCAAACAAAACAGCTAATTAATTTGCAATTTGCATTCAGCAACATGAATAGTAAATTTATAGTAGTACGGCCAAATGAAAGACGGTACGTTTTAAGGAGGATGGGTAGGCCACATAACCAAAGGAGCATTCCAAACAACCAAAACCTCAAACCTGTTCAAAGTGCAAGGATTTGTCTTATACCCTGTTGATATTCAAACGCCCAGTAAGTCAATGTTTTCCCCTGTGGTCAGTTGTTATGTCATTACATTTGTTACTCTGTCTTCCCACTTGGAATTCTGGACCCTCCCTGAATGATCAACAGTGGCCTGGGTAGGTCAGTGGGTCTCGAGGTCAACAAAGCAGAGACTAAAGACAACAAACATGCCGCCACATTCAAACTGCACCTCTCACCGGATACCTGAAATTGCTTTCGGGTTGTTTACGTCGGTAAACACGTCGGTTTTCTGCATCTTATATGACCTCCGTGACTGGACATGCATGAGGAATCCAAATCTCCAGGGATAATCAATGTCTTACTAATAATGAATCGGAAAAGATGTAAACCGCGGTTTTGGAGCTCATTAGTTGATAAGCATAAACAGTGTACTTTTTGCTTTGTCCTGTGTATCATTTATCCACCAGGAGGATGATATTAATGAGTGACAAACTACTGAACGTAAACTACACCGAGTGATTTACAGATGGCTAATTATCAACGTGAAATTAATGAACGACGTACTACAACTAGGCAACAAAGATAACGGTAGTATTTGTATATCATGTGTGATATAGCGTTTGGGGTAAATCTATAGGGCTTCTTTTCACACTATGACTTAAGCCATAATTAACGGGTTAACTAAGAAGTAATGTTGACCTTCTGTGATCACTACAATTAAGAATAAACAAACCACTAACGGTTAAAAATGTTTAGCATAATATTTTGGACACATTTTGAATTGGTGAATGGGACGGCAAAGTGAAGAATACAACTGAATCGCCATAAGATTTAAACTAGAAAATAATTTTTGTTTAAAGCAAATCTGTTGTTTAAATTAAATTTGACCAACAAAAACTGGTTAAAGGTTTAAGCAACAAATATGACGACGGGAGAAGAAAATACAGTTTTAAAAAACTATTATCAACAACAATAGTCGAAATAGTGACATAACATACACCGAAATGTATTAACTACTCACCTTGTTATTAATTTCGGGAAACATGCCGCACTTCGGGACCTCGGTCCTTTTCCGGCTAAATCACAATCTCAGTGACCGTGCAGGGAACCCTTCGAGGATCTACCAAGATCTACAGTAAACTCCAGGCAAACGCAAGATGCGAGTACATTTTCTGCGTCTGCATGCTACTCCGGAACCGAACCGAGCAGCAGCTCTCACTTGAAACAACACAAAGTTATCTGGTCCTGAATCTCAATCTGCGATAGTCAACATAATTTTGATCGTCGGGTCAGTATTGCTGTCGTCAGCTGGAGATTAGAGAAAGAGGCAAGCTGTTAAGTCTATTCGCCTTGACGCATTGGCTAAGCCTCTGGAGAGGCCACCTGTTCAGGTTTCTGCAGCTGACAGCTGGGTCTCCCCAAAATACCGTACGCGTCTCAGTCAGTTTAGCCTACCTGTCATTGCATCGACACAATTAAAATCTAGTAGTGCTCCGCCAGTATGCGCCATTAGTTTCATGCTAATACACAGTAGCCTTCTGGCTAAAACACAGTAGTTCTGTGCATTACCTACAAACTGTCCCAATAGGCTCAAACTGCAGGAAACGGTATGTGATGTGTTGAAATATGCTACTGTCCCTCAGAATGTCCTAACATAATTCCTATATCTACCATGTAAAATCTTTGCTACACAATGTATTGGTTTGACTATGTGAGGAACAAAAACATTTTAGACTCGACATGTTTTTTGAAAAGCTGTTAAACATTAATCAAACCGCAGGATTTTGTCCACTATCGAAGTACACTCTTGACTATTCGAATAACGAAATTGTAATTTTGGATTGGCAGAAAAACAACGTTAAGAAATATGAGTGCTGTATGTTCTGTCTGTAAAAAGCAGGCATGCACTCACACAAACACAATACGTAATTATGAAATATAGGCAGCGTATTGTATATGATTTTAGTTAGGTTCATAATTATTGGCACCCGTGATAAAGATGAGCAATGGAGCCTTTATATTAATAGGCAACAAAATATTCTGTAATTTTACAAAATTACACATTTTGAAAACAGGGTTGTAGATGAGCTATGATGAAATTACCCTTTAACAAGTCTGGAGAATTTAGACATCAGTTGGGTCCGAGACAATGAGTTGTAAATGTACAACAATAACGTCATTGCAGTATTTGTTTTCTTGCCATCTAATCATAAGCATAGTTCACACCCACATTTAATGCCTTATTCTTTTAAAATGTCAGAGAAACAGCATCCATCCAATTGAAATTGCAGTAATTTCGAATATGTTCTAATCCACAGCAATTTACAGAATACATATCAGAGTAATTGTATATTGTGTTATTGCATAGCTTTCTAGGGATGCTCCTAGCTCTGGGATATCTAACATCCTGCTGAGAGAACTTGTGCTGTTGCTTCACAGCTTGTGAAGCTACTGTAGGTCTGGAATATCTAATATTCACCTTAAGGACCTTGTGTTGTTGCCTAGCATGCATTTCACATCGGTATCTGACCCTAAAAGAAGCACATTTCATTAGAATATCTTACATTGAAACATATAAAATTGAATTGTAAGATGCTTATTTTCTTTTCATTTCCAATATCGGGTCGAAACCTAGTGACAAACACAGACAGGCGAAGAAGGCCAAAAGTCCACACTCTTACATAACATGGAAAGATGCTGATGAATATGATTACAGTGGGTGTTATGCAACACAAAGGCTCTGGAATAACAGAGACATGGCTTAAGAAGATGATCTGGGATAGCTATAGAGTGCTCCTTCAGCACTCAAGTGTTGTGCTGAAGTGTCAGTGATGGCGCAGATCTTCCACTCATATCACCGGTAACCCAGGTTGTTACAACTTGTTGCAGCCCCCAAGTCCACCGAAATTTCAAACGTCCAGAACTGCGATGCTCTACGTGAACTAGGTTAAGCTTCAGTGCTGAACATGTCATTGAGCTAAAGCTGATATATGCTGGTCCTACGCTATAAGGTCCATTTGACATTTTATTGGGGAAGCATTGTCTCCGTTCGCTATGAATGCTGGGACTTGTGGTATTTTATTGACTGACCAATAATGAGGAAGTCAATTCTCTTGCAAAATTGGTGTGGAGGAGACCTTATGTTTATACGACATATGATATTAGAAATGTATCATTGCTAAAATTAGTAATTGGTACATTAAGACGTTTTGCTATGGTGAAATGCCCTTAACCCATTTTTTCCCCCGACCCAACAAAGTAATTTCTTTTCATATTGTTTATATGTTTTTCTGTGATTTACCAATCATCCAGGCGGTACCTATATCCAGATTTAATAAGTCCAGCAAAATAAATCTATACCATGGTTCTGCCAAAATACACAAACATCCTAAAAAAAACTTCTATCAATAAGTAAAACAATTTTGACCAGCAATGGTTTCTTATCAATTGGACAGTGCAAATCATAAATATAGCTTACAATCAGACATATTGGTTAAAACTAGCTTACACATCAAACATTAATCCCTTGAGTGGAATCCTTGCCCAGCTCCCTGTGGCAGCCAAAGAATAAAACCATACTTGAATCCCAGCCCTGCCTTAATACACCCCATTGGCACATGACTGGCGTATGAGTTTAGAGCAGTAGCATCCTATTGGTGTAGTATCACTAAAAGTGCCATGCATAGTTCACTTACGTAAAAAAGATTTTGGGGGAAAAATCATCAATGAACAACAGCTGGGTCTATTAATGTTACAGTCGCAGGGAGGACGTAATTAACATTGAAATGCCACAGACCCGCCAGAACCACATAGGAAACCCACTCAGTCACCATCTCCCATGCGTGGTTTAGTGGCATATCATCTATCTAGCTAACCTAGTCCCTGTGCAATCTCCTCCAAACAGCATCTCCGGTCCCGATGACTCAGAAATGTTCCAGACGTATAACATGACATATTATTAGTATTTAATAGCTACATTTACACGTGTTGATAAAGCAACTGTTTCCTCCACTGTAAATAGCACCATCAATTATGCAACACAGAAAAGATGAAGTGCCTCTCAATTCCCTTTTAAATTAATCCCTCAGAGCCATGAATTACCTCATGCACCTTAGGCTGGACCCTCCTGCCCCTGCAGCCCTGGAGGAGGTTAAAACCACAGCAGGCGGGCGAGGTCCTGTCTCCGCCCATTGTGAGGTTTCCCCAAGCGGCCACGCCCACGCCTCAGCCCCACCTCACCGGCCTGGAAGGGAGGCGCGGCCCCAGGGTCTTGGAGACCCGTCTTACAATAAAAAACATCTCCCTGGTCGCGGCAACTCTGACCGCCTGGGTTTTAGACGAAGCCACCCTTAATAGGAGTCCCAGTGGTGGTTCAAGAGGACCAGTGTCTTCTGTACGAGCCCTCGAAGAGCCTGGGCTTCCTCGTCACCTTCTCAGGCGTTTCTGAGACAGGCAAGCAGGCAGGCAGGCTCACAGGGTGGGAGTGGAGGCTGCTGCTGTGTTCGGCAAAGGAGGAGAAAGCTGACGCGGGGGTGGGTGAGGGTGGGGGGGACTCGACAAGGGACCCGTCTTGAAGAGGAGATGCGCCGGCAGGGACTGCTGCCGGCTTCCTGTAAGAGGGGCCTCCTGGGGCGGAGGACTGCGGGTGATAGATCTCTCCCCCTTGCCGGTGGGCTCCTTGGGAGGCTGGGGAGCAGGCCGGAGGTGGAGACTCGGCACTAATAAGGAGCCCAGGAGGCCCGGCTGACATATTTGACATTAACAGACTGCTGGACTGACACTGCCCTAAATCACAGGGGCTTATAGGTGTAAGATCAGTCGGTCAGTCAATAAGCCAATCATGAAAAGGACAAATAGTTGGACAAATTGGTAGTCACGTTATTCTATTTCTGTGGTGGACAGCAGGTATCGAAGCCCTCGCCGGCCATACATCACCATACTGTGACTCCGTAATAGTAGCCAAACATCACCATACTGTGACTCCGTAATAGTAGCCAAACATCACCATACTGTGACTCCGTAATAGTAGCCAAACATCACCATACTGTGACTCCGTAATAGTAGCCAAACATCACCATACTGTGACTCCGTAATAGTAGCCAAACATCACCATACTGTGACTCCGTA